>APFE031527051.1:88018-141275 GCA_000404065.3 Pinus taeda | reverse complement strand
ACTGGAGAAGATTACTAAAGAACATATCACATGTAAACCACCTTGAACATATCATCAGGAAATAAAAGGTGGAGAAATGTTGCAGGTATCATGGTAAGAAAGCAAACTGAGTGAGTAAATATGAAAATACCATACAACCCATTCCTGTAACTGCAAACTTTCATTACATTGCAAGGGGAGATCGTCAACTGTATCCATGTCAAATTAAAGACACAAGTTGTAAAAGACTACGTAGGGAAGTAACCTAGAATAAGGGTGATTCTGTTGGCCGGGCAACGTGGGAGAAATGCAGGAAAACAAACAGACGATAAGCCAAACAAAATTAAAAGAAATACAATCAAACACTCATACCCTAAAGAAACAGATTGCTCAGATATCAAAAATTGATAAAAGTGTTAGAAACCCTAACAAGAACAAGAAGTTAGAAACCCTAACGAAAACAAGAACCTCTAAACCAACATAAGCTTCACCGGTTCCAAGGTCGAATTCAGTACCTGCTCGGGCCGGAGATACACACAATCGCCAACTATGAAAACCTGACCGGATTTATCAAGCGATTTCACAACTTCCTTACCATGCTCCTCACCCGTGGAGTCCATACAAATCTGCAATAATTCTTTACGAGAAATACAGGCATTGGGAATCTGGCGCAGTGTTCTTTTAAGGTCATCCAACTAGACGAGCCTCAGCAGTCTCCTCTTTTCCTCCGCAGACATCTGTTCGACCGGCGGACGGAAATCCAGACGCAGGTGGTCTCGTGCAGTTTTATTCAAATTTTTCATTTCATCCGCCCAGCAATCGCCATGGATAACCGTCTGGCGGTCAAGAGACTCCGCGGGCATAACCGCCACCCGCCTCTGCAGATAAAACAGATCCAACCTCTGGAACTCGAGGGGTTCCCAACATTGGGCATACACATTGCCATGAAGGGCATTCTGAGCCTTCCACCACCCGCCTCTGCAGATAAAACAGATCCAACCTCTGGAACTCGAGGGGTTCCCAACATTGGGCATACACATTGCCATGAAGGGCATTCTGAGCCTTCCGGAACAAATGTCTTCCTTCAAAGACATTGCGTTGCATATAGCGGAGACTACAAACATTTAAAAAATCGTTTCGCTGGACCCAAATTTCACGCCACGTGTCCACCTGAATGCCCGACCTTCTTCTGCAAATCGCGTTTCGCTGGACCTGGGTTGTTGTCCAACGTTTGGATGTCGCCATAATCACTGCAAGAGCATAATAAACCCTGTTAGTTCTGAACTTTTCTACAAAATCCCTAAACTTTACATCTGTGATCTGCTATTGCTCTGCCTCGATGTTAACCATTGATGAATGGAAGAAATCTGCGAGCGAAGCCTACATTCAACCAAGCAACTGTAAATTACTCTCGCATTATCTCAACCGGAAACTGCATTAAGGTGTTGTAAGTAGTAGAAAACCCTACCTGTAAAGATTCCATCCATTGCTCATAGAAACCTTCGCGCTGTTGCAGATCGCCCTCAACCCTAACATCATCGCAAGAATGCCCATCGGACGCGGAGCTTGTGGGCGAAGTGGTTACCTCAACCATCTCGCTGGAAGCCTAACCCTCAGATCAATACCCTATAATCGCACGGTCGAGAATTTTATGCCACGTGTCAACATGAGAATGAAAGGGACGACGAAGGTCCCTTTCAAAGGAAAGGCCTATCGGCCTAATTAGATTGAATATTTTAAAAATTAAAAATAATTTTTGAAATTTGAATTTCTATTTTATTATTGGTATTGGCATAGAATTGGTTAGAAATAAAAATTATTTTAAAAATAAAAAATAACAAATTTCTCTATCTTACTAAGTATCATAATAATACACTTACTAATTCTCAATATTTATGAAAAAGAGCACACATCAAATCTCAATATTTATGAAAAAGAGCACACACATCAAATTTCAATATTTATGAAAAAGAGTAGACATCAAACCTCAATATTAATGCAAATAACATTATTCAAAAAAATCAAAAATCAAAAAATTATATTTGTCACTGAGTGTCATAATATTACACACATCAAATCTCAATATGTATGAAAATTTCATTTGGTAAGTGTGTCAAACTCATTACAAAGTTTGCTTTAAGTTTTTGTAAAAATTTAGAATCACATTTTTATTTTAAGATATTTTTTGGTATATATATTATATATATATATATATTATTATATAATAATATATATAACGATATATATAATACTTGTGAATAATTATATTTTTCGTGTTAGTTACAAATATATATATATATATGTTATATAGAGAGTAAATATGAACTATTTCTATATAGATTCATATTAATATTAATATATATGTTTACTTAACATAAAAAAGAATCTAAAAATATTATGGTAATATTAAATAAATATTCCTAAGTATAAGAGAAATTTTGACAAGTCTCCTTTCAGCTTTAGGTCCTTTATTATAAATATTTATAGCTCTTTGGTATGCCCTTAAGTCAACATGGCTTTTCAAAATAAATTGTGTTCCTTTGATATTATATAATGTTTTTATTTCAAACATTTTTACCTACTTTTAATAGCTAGCTTGATTTTATAGGCAACTTGTGTAGGAACCATATAGAGGCTTGTAATATCAAGTTGTCAAATAATTTAAGGTAGAGGCTTATAAGCATTTGTGGATGCATTAGTTATTTAAGAATATACACAACAAACAAAAGTCACTTGATTTCATTTGTCGAAATTTTTGTTATAAATGAATTTGATGAAAAATAGCAATTTCATTGTTTTAATTGAACATCTTAACTTTGTGAATTTAGCTATAAAAATCTCCCTACTTAAAAAATTTCACAATTTTATTTGTTTTAATATTTTAAAAATATGTTTTAATATTTTGAAGTAGAAACCTAAATTCAAAAGTTGAAAAAGATCCTAATTATTATAATTTCACCACAAATTGAACCTTGCGAATCACAAGTTTTAATAATTAAAAAAAAAAAAATCTTCATGCATAACCATGAGAGGAGTTTTTATCTTAGATACAATATTTTTTGCTATCAATTACTTTTTACATAAAAGGTAGGCATATTACACTTGTTTACTTTTAAAGAAGGTAGTTTTTAATTAACTTTAGTTGAAATTTATTCTGCAACAAATAATTTATAGATACTAGTTGTTGTATTAGCTTTATTATAATTTCACCTCAAATTGAACCTTGCAAATCACAAGTTTTAATAATTAAAAAAAAATTGAAATCTTTATGCATAACCATGAGAGGATTTTTTTATCTTAGATACAATAATTTTTGCTATCAATTACTTTTTACATAAAAGTAGGCATATTACACTTGTTTACTTTTAAAGAAGGTAGTTTTTAATTAATTTTAATTGAAATTTATTCTTCAATAAATAATTTATATATGTTAGTTGCTCTATTAGCTTTGCTTGGTAGGTTATATGGGTTATCTTTACTTGGTAGGCTATATGGGTTATCTTTACTTGATTAAGTTTCTTATCAACAATATAATTAATTCTTTTATCCATTATTGTGTAATGGCATTGTTCAAGTTTTAGATGTTATTTTTTTCTGGTTTAATTGTTTAATAGGGATTATTATATTTTTTCACATTTTGAAATAAATATTTGTTAAAAAAAAAGTAGATATTGGTTGCTCTATTAGCTTTGTTTGGTAGCTTATATGGGGCATCTTTACATGGTAGGCTATATGGATTATTTTTATTTGATTAATGTTCTTATCAGCAATATAATTAATTTTCTATCTATTATTGTGTAATGGTAGTGTTTAAGTTTTAGAGGTTTTTTTTTTAGTTTAATTGTTATCTTTTTTGGTGTAATTGTTATTTTTTTCATGTTTTGAAATAAATATTTATCTAAAAAAAATTAGAGTTAATTTGGTCAAAAACTATTAAATTATAAGTTTATTGTAATTTTGCAAATAAAATATAAAAAAGAAAATTAATGTAAAATTATTTAGTACCAAAAATTTTCAAAACAAAAAAGCAATTATAACTAAATAAAAAAGATTTGATTCGATTTGAACTAAATCAAATATAATTTAATAAAAAATTATTTGATTCGATTTGAATTAAATCGTCAAAAAGAACCATAATATTTTACTAATTTAGATTATTACACTAAATAATAATATATTTAAAAACCAAAAACTTGATTCTACCTTTTTCATAAAAATATTTATTAGAAAGATGATTTCCACCCCTTTATTTTCTAACATTTATGTATGGACATAAATAACACATTAGACTTGGCACCTCATTTACTAAACTTATGCTCCATAAATAATTTTTTATGGGTTCTTTTAAATAAATGGTTGAACACATTCAACGTGAAAATGTTTAGTTCTAATTTCCAGATTTTTTTAGTATTATGGGATTTAATAAATATATTAATATTTTTATTATATTTATAAAAAATTAATTATTATATTTATTTTTATAATATTAATATATTATAAAATAATATTGTGAAAATGTGTATTTTTATATAATTTGAATATACAGAAATCAATTCGAATAATATATTTTTAAAGACCAATCAAGATAACAAGTTCCTCTATGTTATGAGTTTATGAATCACATTTATTAATTTTGTGTTGATCAATGACAACAATTGCCTGACAATTATTTTCATTTAATTTGCGAGTGAAGTTTTCTACGACATTTGCTTATAAGTATTGTGCAGCTTTGTAATCATGGTATGAAATTCCATGAATATTGAGTAATAAAATTGAGTTCTTTCCGTAAGAATTTTGACGTGTAATAATTTGTTCTATTTGTTTAAAATTTTATTTTTCACCTTTGATCCCAACCAATTGTATCAGAGCTAGATCTTAATATTGGCTAAGGCATCAACAGTGTGCAGGCTAGAATCTTTTTTGGTGTTTCTCTTGCATCGTATAGGTTGAGATGATGGGTTAAAATCCTGGGATGAAGTTCAAAGGAGCTAGACCTCGGTTTCTTTGTGTGGTGTTATAGTGGAGTAAGCTCATCCAAGCAAATATGAACTAGCAATCGTCCTCTAAAGAAACAAGTACAGCGGTTTCTTTGTGTGGTGTTATAGTGGAGTAAGCTCATCCAAGTAAATATGAACTAGCAATCGTCCTCTAAAGAAACAAGTTCATGATGTGAGATAAAGTAAGAAGTTGCTTAAACATTAAGGATGTGTTCTTGCTTGAGGGAATCTATAACATTGGCAAGGAGAGGAGGTCCATCATGCCTTTAATATCATGTCGAATCTATAGATTACATTATCAAAGTTATGTTTATGAAAATGAAAATAAGTGTTAAAAATCTTAAAACCCTTAGCCAAGTAAATAAAGTATCATTGCTTCATGTTGCAAACTTTCATTGCGATGCAGATATGTAATTTGTTATTAAAAAAAAAAAGGTGTTCTTTGTCGTCTAAGAATTACAAAAATGAAAGGCTTGCTTTGTAGTGTGGCCATTTAATATAAATATTTACACTATTTCGGCATGAATTTTGGAGTTCATATTTGAATTTTCAGGTTCTAGACCAAAATTTGGTGTTTTCTATTATAAATTTGGTGTTGCCCCCAAATTCATTGTTTTTTTTTGCTAAGCGAGATCATGCATGTGTATTTTTTTTTAATTAAGTTAGACTAACCTAAGATGTATGAGTTCAAAAGAGATATGTGTCCAGAATGATGAAGATAATGAATACAAAGTCTGAGATAGAGAAATTCAATGGGAATAATACCTTTGAGCTATGGAAGCTCAAGATGTGGGATTTGTTGGTGCAACAAGGATTGTACAAGGCCTTGGATTGCAAGAGAAACAAATTGTTGGGTATGTACGATGAATACTAAGAAGACTTAGATGCAAGAGCCCTAAAGACAATTAATTTATGAAAACATATGATGTCATTTTTAATTTTATTGGAGAGAAAATATTTGGAATCTTATAGACTGATGCCAGGTAACTGACATCGTTTACAATCTCTAATGTGGACTTTAATTTATGAGCTGCATATACAATGGAAGCCTTTGCATTGGTGGATTTTAACGAAAACCTAACCAATCACCAAACAATGTTTTAACACATAATCCGCCAACGAATGTTGGATCCACTCTGAACACATATAGTGAGAACCCAAATAAAATAAATCATAGTTCAATTCTTATTGGGTATGCCTTTCCCACAAATATTATTAGATTAATTCTCCATCGTTGATCTTAACCTTCAATCTGACGGTTAATGATACACCCGAGCATCACACATCACAAATCTCATTTTCTTAAGGCCAAGGTTCATCCACTCATGAAATATTGTGATGCGAAACTAATCGGCGATCCTCCACCATTGATTAAAGCGCACATGATCCAATGATTAACATCGATATCAAACAAGAATCTTGCACGACGTTTAACTTCCATGATGGAGCCGATAAGGAATATAAATCCTTGATCTATAAATGTTCGGGGTCCAATTTTGAAATTAAACTTTGATCACTTTATGACCCAATATCCATTGGATAGAAGAGGCGATCAAATCGATGGTTTGTGGGACTTCAACCAGCACACAGTTTAAAAATGGCTTAACTCCCGCAATTGACTGTGATCTAAGAGTTGAATATGAGATCGACGTCTAGGAGTGAGTGGACGGCTTTAGCCATGATCAAGAAATCCGTACACTCTTACCCCTGCAATTTCTAATCACTGCCGGATATGCCAACCAATGGAAGATCCTCATTTATTCTGGGTTTTCTTTACAAATTTAACAAGTTCTGCCAAGACTTAGCGCTTCTGCCATTTTAGTTGGTCTCTAAACTATATACTCTGGTTTCTTAAAACTTATCCAGGCTCTTAACTGTTCAATGTAATTACAAAGGATTCAACCTACGATCTATGAAACCAATCACATAACAAAATATCACACAAAACAAGCTTTGTACACAAACACCTTTTATCCATAACAGTCTTTACATCATGTACAGATCATCTCGTGCTCTGATCTATTCTCTCTTCTACTTAGCTCTCACTACACTATCTAACCTTTGTGTAACACACTCTGTCTACTCTAACACACTCAATACTAAGTTACACAAAGTAATATACAATCCACATTGTATTCATATTGACAACCATTTAGAAAAGAAATAGTCACACTCGACTGGTTTAGTTCTCCTCTCACTCATCCATCATATCTTTCCATTTGAATCTAATCCCTTCACTCATTCCAAAAGATTACAATCTATACAAAATGTGGATTCATGAACCCATTTAGTTTAGATCCAGAAATCTCTCATTCTTCCCTAAAGAATCTCTTTACTCTAGTATTTTCTCAAACAAATGCTAATTTAAACTTTCAAATACGTCATATCCTATTCAAACCAGAATCTAATTGCTTGGCCTAATCTCTACTCAAGGAGGATCAATGAGCTACTTATACCCTTTCTGCTCAGATTTTGACAACAAATAAAACACTATCATACATTTAAATTAATAAAATTAATTAATCTCTTGTCTTCCAACCCTTTGTTAGCCACAACATATGATCATCCCATCACATTGCTGACTAGGCCTAAATGCTCTTGCATCAAATTGCCAAAGTTGAAAGTTTTCATGACCTCGTGGTCATGTGTTTCTTCTATTGATCATCCAGTATCCCAAATGTTACTTTGTAACGAGTCAACACTTTCATCATGTTGTTGATTCAACTCTTTTTCCATTGTCACTTCTGTTCTTCTAGGATTCCAAATCTTATGTTGTTGTTGTCCACTTTCCTTGTTGATACAAATTTCTCCTATTAATTTCTCTTCCTTGCTATCCCTCTTCTAAACTGTCTCCATCTTCAACACTTTCTTAACTTCCTCTTTACAATTTTTTCTTAGTTGAAATCCACTGACATTTGTCTGTTGCGCATTCTCCCTTACCATAGAAATTATGAAATTTTTATCCAATTCTTCTTCACCTATGTCGTTTACAAACTATTACTTGTACTCTACAGCTTCCCTTTCATTATCATTAAAGATAATCTTTCCCTTTATCTTATCAGGTTCATCTAATAACTTTCCAAGTAATTTGAATCTTCCCTCATCTCCAATAAGAATATCATTTGCAAATGACTCCTCTTTCCTATATAAAACTGAATTTCTACCACAATTATCAGATTTAAAGTTACTATGGATTTTTGTCTCCACAAATAACTCTCCCATCAAGTCCTTATACTGATCCTCTGCAAAATTTATAAAACTGTCAATAAATTTCTTTTGAGCACTTTCCTGTTCATTACAGAATGTTCCCTGTTTTGACACAAAAATGTCATTCAACAGTTCAAGAATTAAAATCTCCTAAAATATATCATTGTGAAGTATCCTTTCACCTTTTGTACAACTAATTAATGTTGTTTCATCTTCACCTACAACAAAAACAAAATTCTGGTTTTCTAAATCTTCCTCATGGTTTATAGATTCATAAAAATAATCCACTTTAAAATCACAGAATTCCTTAACTTTTGTATTTGTCAACATCATCATACATCCTTCACATTTTCCACACTATCTATAATTTCTACTAAAGATACTTCATTCGAGTTATCATCACAAATTTTCATTTGTTTGTCTTCAGCTTCCTTAATCATGGAAATTTCCCTCTCAATACCATCATTCTCAAAATTATTAAACACATGCTCAAAATATCCTTCTACTTCAACTATTTCCTCAAACAATTTCACTTGTTCATCAACATGCATGAGCACATTGTCCACTTGTTGTTCATCACCTATCAAAATTGAAAATATACAGATGATGTCAGTTTCAAAAATACAAGGCTCTTCATCTAAACTCTCATTGACCAGACCTTCATGCTCCTCTGAACTATTCGGATAGTTCACTAAATTATTGACAAATTATTCCTCAACATCTTTGATTTCATTTTCATCAAAGAAAACTTATGGGACTACAACTTCTTGACTTTGCTTGACAATTTCATCATAAGTCTGCATAACATCCCCTTGTCCTTCAAAATTTTCTCCAACACTTAGTTTATCCAAATAAGACAGCAATGTCTCCTTCTCTTCTATGATAAGACTTTGATCTTTCAAAGATTTCCTTGACTTAACTTCTTCAACCGAGTTCTCTGTGTCAGCTTCACTTCTCTTCTCTTCACAACCCTGCAATGCATTAGCTTCTCTCTCTCTATCCATTTTCCATTGGTTTTCTGTCCATGTTAATATTCCTTCTAACATGATCCAATAAGTTTTCACTAAGAGAAGACACAACCATTTACTCATACCTTTTAATTTTCTTCACCAATTGAAGTCTTGAAATTCTTCCTGCACCTCCTTTTCTATTTTTCTTGTCTCTGCCTCCTTCACAAAGTCAGTTTAATTTGGTTGCATATCTATAAATTTACAGCCACACAAATAATTAATACCAAAATTATGAGATTCTCTTGCCTGTGAAGATGCTACTAGCACCTTTCTCTCATGTTGATTTGTGTAGATCATCTCTCTATCATTATCATGAGTGTCTCCTTTCCAGATGTGATATCCTTTCTCTAGTTCACAAATGTATTCTACTCCTTCATCTTCAATTGTTTGGAGTATTAATTTCTCGGCAAACAGTTCTCTGACAGGCCACTTAACTCTATTCCCCACATAAAATCCTTGTTCCAAATCTTCTCTAATTCCTTTCTGTAACAACTTCAAATGACTAAGTTCTTCATTCATCTCAGCCAACTCTATGTCCATTTCTTCTTTACTCATTCTTTTGAGTCCAACTGCTTTAGCGCTCTTTTTCCTTTGTCTGTGACTTTCCTTTGTACCCTTGTTATGACTATCAATAGTCAATTCCATTTCTTCCTGTGGTGAACTTTCCTTGATCACTGGTGAGCTGCAACTAGCCCTTTCTTTCATCTATAACAAGTCTCCTTCATGCCTCACCAAACTTTTCTGAGTTTAGCCTTCTAAAATCTATTGGGTCTTTCCTCAAACCATTCAATGAATAGCAATTCTACCCAACACTCCTCTTGTTGGAATTGTTATCTTTAAGACAAATCTACCCACAATCACAATTTTGGAGCTACCTCAACAACTTCTACCCAACCGTAGTTGGAAGTTGTTTTTAGCTTCTCTTGGACACTCCTTGCTCTAGGCTGACGCATCTTCAATTGCTCACTTCCTTCTGTCATTCAGTAATTTCATTTACTATTGGGTACTGTCACCTTTACTCATCTAAGAGTTCTTATTGCTTCATTTTATTTAACATAGCTCATGTGCTACAATGTTGATACAATTCATTCTTCCTTTTGGTAATTTCACTACTTACATTGACCTATACAATATTATCTCAACATATATCAAAGCACCTTTAAAACCTACCAATTTTCCTTCAAAGAGGTCTTAAAACTAATTCTCATTCCATCAGTTAAATCTTTGCCAAATGATTCATCTATTCACTATTTCATTTAACCTTGTCCATTCAAAAGACTCCATATAGTCAGCAACTATTCTTCATCTTATGATTAAGATTTAATTTGAAATTCACCTATATTTACAAATTCATGACACACTAAAAATTCCTTTTGATAATCTATTGTAAGCAAATCCTGTCTTGCTTCTACAAATTACAAAATTCATTCCTTGTAATGGTTCTTCTTTCATTCCTATTAAACCCAATCTCTGTTCTTTCAACCATCAATATAATTGACTTCAACAATACTTTAAGCAATCCTTAATCATTAAAATTCTTCAAATAATTTAAATGATTTTAGTTATAGCAATCCAGTCTTCTATTTGGCTTTATATTCAAAACCTTCTACTTCAATTTACCTTTTAAGTCAAACCAATCATTCAATCAACTTACATGGAAATTTCATTTTCCTAAAAGGAAAACATCTTCTCCTTTGAACTTTCACTCCTTGTTGTTCTTCAGACATTCAAACAAATCTCTCTACTGATGCAAGATTCACCTTTTCCCTGTTTTGATCTCAGTGTCCTTTGCATTAAATTCTTTTGAGCTCTAATTTTACTTAGATTGTTCTAACATCCAGATATCTCCAATCTTTAACATTATTGTACTTCTATGCAAAATCCTTTTTTGCTCTGATACCAAAAATGATTCCAGGTAACTGACATCCTTTACAATCTCTAATGGGACCCATGAGTTATGACCAACATATACAATGGAAGAATTTGCATTGGTGGATTTTAACAAAATCCCGACCAATCACCAAACAACACTTTAACACATAATCTACCAACGAATGTTGGACCCACTCTGAACGCATACAGACAAAACCCAAATAAAATAAATCCTAGTTGAATTCTTATTGGGTCTGCCTTTCCCATAAATATTATTGGATTAATTCTCCACCATTGATCTTAACCTTCAATCTGATAGTTGATGATACACTTGAGCTTCACACATCACGAATTGCATTTTATTAAGGCCAAGGTTCATCGACTTATGAAATATTGTGACGCAAAACTAATCGGCGATCCTCCACCATTGATCAAATCACATTTGATCCAACGGTTAACAACGATATTAGACAAGAATCTTGTGTGATGTTTAACTGCCCTTACGGAGTTGATAAGGAACATAAATTCTTGATCTATAAATGTTCAGGTCGAGTTTTGAAAGTAAACTTTGATCACTTTATGACTCGGTATCTGTTGGATAGAAGAGGCCATCAAATTTATGGTTTGTGGGACTTAAACCAACACATAGTTTAAATAGTTGACTATGATCTAAGAAATCTCTACACTCTTGCCCGCACAATTTCTAATCACTGTTGGGTCTGCCAGCTAATGGATGGTCCTAATTTATTTTAGGTTATCTTTACAAATTTAACAAGTTCCACCAGGACTTAGTGATTCTTCCAAGTTAGTCAGTCTCTAAACTATATACTCCGGTTTCTTAAGACTTGTCCACGCTCTTAACTATTCACTGTAATTACAGAGGATTCAACCTACAATCTATGAAACCAATCACATAACAAAAGATCATGTAAAACAAGCTTTGTACACAAACTCTTTTTATTCATAACAGTCTTTACGTCATGTATATAACATCTCGTGCTCTGATCTATTCTCTCTTCTACTAACTTCTATGTAACACACTCTGCCTACTCTAACACACTCAATACTAAGTTACACAAAGAAATATATAGTCCACACGGTATTCATATTGATAACTATTTACAAAAGAAACAGTCAAACTCGACTGTTTCATTTCTCCCCTCACTCATCCATCCTATCTTTCCATCTGAATCTAATCCCTTCACTCATTCCAAAATATTACAATTTACACAAAATGTAGATTCATGAACCCATTTAGTTCAGATCCAGAAATCTCTCATTCTTCCCTAAATAATCTCTTTACTCCACTCTTTTCTCAAAACAAATGCTAATTGAAGCTTTCAAATCCCTCATATCCTATTCAAATCAGATAATCTAATTTCTTGGCCTGATCTCCACGCAGGGAGGATCAATCAACTACTTATACCCTTTTCTGCTCAGATTTTGACAACAAATAAAACACTCTCATACATTTAAATTAATAAAATTAATTAATATCTTGTCTTCCGACCCTTTGTTAGCCACAACATGTGATCATACCATCACATTGCTGACTATGTCTAAATATTTAATATAAATATTTACACTATTCGGGCATGAATTTTGGTGTTCATATTTGAATTTTCAAATTCTAGCCCAAAATTTGGTTTTTTCTATTATAAATTTGGTGTTTGGCCCAAATTCAGTGTTTTTTTTCTAAGAGAGGTCATGCGTGTGTATTTTTTTGTACTAAGTTAGACTAACCTAAGATGTATGAGTTCAAAAGAGATATGTGTTGAGAATGATGAAGATAATGAATACAAAGTTTGAGGTAGAGAAATTCAATGGGAATAATAGCTTTGAGTTATGTAAGCTCAAAATGTGGGATTTGCTGTTGCAACAAGGATTGCACAAGGCCTTGGATTGCAAGAGAAACAAATTGGTAGGTATGTACGATGAATACTAAGAATACTTATATGCAAGAGCCCTAAAGATAATTAATTTATGAAAACATATGATGTCATTTTAATGTTATTGGAGAGAAAATATTTGTGGTCTTCTAGAGTAGATTGAAGGAGCTATATATGATGAAATCCTTGAAAAAATGAACCTACCTGAAGAGGAAACTATGCAGTCTATTGGTCAAAAAAGGTACCAAAATTGTTAATCATTTAAATGTTTTTAACACACGTATATGTTAGTAAACTAGTGTGGATGTAAGTATTGATGAGGAAGATAAGGCAACAATGTTATCATATTCATTGCCTAAATTTTGGGATCATATAGTCATTTCCATTAGATTTAGTATAAATAAATCTATTGACCATTATTCTATGGGAACATTGCTTTCTGAAGAGGTGTGGAGGAAATAAAAAATTGAAACATCCTCACCAAAAGAAATGGTGGCTAGAGATCAATCTAGAGAAAGAATGGAGATATCATGAGGCACATTGAGATCTAAGTCAAATTTCAAGAAGTCTAAGTCCAAATGTTGGTAGTTTGGAAACTTTGAGCATTTTAAGAAATATTGTTCAAAGAAACAAGAATACAAGGAAGACTCCAAGACAAAAGCAAATCCAAGTCAATTAGTTTCAGGTATGGTTAATGAAGTTTTATCTATTTGTAATGAGTTCTAATATAATGAAAAATAAATTATTAAATAATATTTCTTCACATCATATATCTCCACATAAGAGTTGGTTTTCCTCTTTTCATGTTCTTAATGATGGTGATGTACTTATGGGGGAAAAATTTCCTTGTAAGATTGTTGTGGTTGGGAGCATTAAGATTGGTATAATTGATGGTATTGTAAGGATGTTGATAGAGGCAAGAAATTTACCTTAGCTTAAAAATAATTTAATTTATTTAAGAGCTTTGGGTTTTAGAGGTTACAAGTTTAGATGTAAAGTTGGAGCACTAAAGGTGTCCAAGGGTATCCTGATGGCTATGAAATCTATATAAATAAAAATCCTTTGAAATATATAAAGAACTCAAATAAATGAAATATTTATATAGCATAAGGAATCATATGATGGATATCTAGAAGTCATTATTCAATATCACAAGAGAATATTTGTTTGTTAGCTAAAGAAACCATTGTACAGTTTGAAGAAATGTCCCAAGAAATTGTACTAGAAGTTTGATTCCTTCATGGTGATCCAAAATCTTACTAGAAGTGAGTATGACCATTTTGTTTAAAAATTTTAATAGAATATTCATTATATTGTTGCTATATGTTAACAATATGCATGTTGCAAGCATGGTTAAGATTAATAAGTTAAAAAATCAACTAAAGAAGACTTTTATGATGAAGGGTATCGGATCAACAAAGTAAATTTTGGGCATCAAAATACATAGAGATAAGAAAAGAGTAATCATTGGTTATCGCAGTAGAAGTATGTGGAATGTGAAATTTGTAAGTCTTATCTTTGCTTCCATTTTAATAGTTCTTCAAGGTTATCTCCTAGTAGTAATGAACAAAATGGTTATATGCCTCATGTGCCATATACCAGGATAATATGATGTTTAATCTATCTAATGAAATATATCACACGTACTGGAACATGTTTTAATTACATCACATTTAATGGAGGACAAGTAGATTGTGAGAAGATTCTTACTCAAGAAAGTTGTGAAAACATGTTCTCATTTTTTAGTAGATTGGGAGGTACTCCAAGCCCTAGGGTTACAGGCTTGGAGGGTAGAGCACCACAAGAGTCACTCATGGGCTTGGAACCCAAGTTTGGGGTTTTGAAACCATCAGGATATAAGGCCAAACCATGAAGAATTTGAGCCTGAGAAAATTTTAGATAATAGAGGATGATGAGGCAAAACAAATGCATCAAGAATCACTCAAATTAGACCTCTAGAACTTGAGTTATGAATTTTTGAATCTCACTGCATGATTTGGGCAAATCAGATTAGGTTTAGTAAGACTTTTTGACATTTGGCATAAGTCTTTTGGAGCCACATGTGAAAGGTATAATTATAAAACATGTGTGAGCTCATTTACTCATCCAATGTGTATCTTTTCATAGTATATCAAAGTCTGAGGCATCAATTCATAGAAGAAAGAGGACATTGATGTCAAGGTTTGTTCTTAGTGAGATACATCTGCAACTAGGACAATGAAGCTATAAGCGGGAGAGTTGCAATACTTAGGGTCTATTTTGGGCTGAAATATGTGGGAAAGTTTCCTTAACATGTCTAAATTAATGACTAAAGGAAGCTGCATAATCTAAGTGTGCTTTGGTGTCCTTTAGGGGTGGAATTACCATTGTAATGTTGGTCGCATCCTAGGAAATATTATGAATTTGGTCGCAGGCCTAATGACCCTGGAACATGGTGTCATAAGGGCGGTTTAGGGCATAAATTAGCCCTAAATAGAACCAAGAAGGAACAGGGGTATTTCGACCTAAATCGTGGCTGTCAGGAGGTAGAGAGGAAATGTTTTAGCATGTTGACATGGACTGAAGTCAAGCCCTAACTAGGAAACCTAACCTATAGTAGTCTTTGATCATATTTGAGGTATGTTTTTGTTGATCGTGTGATGAATTAGGTACTGGTGGATTACAACATTTCAGTGGACATTTGCAGCATGTGGAAGCCGTGTGTTGGGGTTGTCATGGGTGTTAAGAAACCCAAACTAGGAGCAGATATTGGAGTAAAGTGTTGGGTGCCATTCAACTAGTGGAGGGAAACATGTTGGCTACCAAAATTATCCCTTGACAAGACATCGTAAAGTGACGTTGACAGCTGGAGTTTGGGTGAAGTTTTTGAGCCTCTGTGTAGCTCTTTGATGTGTTATCACTCAGAATTTTCTCTAGAAGTTATCAAAAGAAAGAAAATGACCGAGGTAACCACAAACCAACTTTTAAGCATAGGCTCTAGCCAACCTATGGCTCAGAGAGCGCACTCTCTATAAGATTTAGCTTTTTTTGCTGGCATTTCATGCTAGTTTTGAAGGTTGAGGGGGGTTTTTTATTTGTATTGAAGATTGGATTGTGGAATATTCAAATTGGAAGAATAGAATGATGTCTTTGGACCATTGGGCTATGGAGTCAGCAGAAGGGCAACAAAGCTAGAATTAAATCACTAAAGGGAGTGTTCAAAGGGCAAGCTAGCAGAGTACAATGCAAGTCTTTGGGCCAGATGGGTGAAAAGGTATTAACCAGTGTGAGAGAGCAATTGAGAATTATGAGACCAGGATTAAAACGAGGAACAAATGACAATCAGAAACAAAGGGTAATTAAGAATCCTTTTCTATAGATTACAAAGAGACAACCTAAACTAAGGAGCAATCAAGAATTCCCTAACTTAGATAATCAGTAGAAAACATTTAAATGCATAATAGTTAAAACAGAGTGCAGTGAAGCAAATTCTGAGATATCATTCCATATTATAACATTCAGATACAGAAACACATTAAAGATTGTGGAATTTTTTT
Source organism: Pinus taeda (assembly GCA_000404065.3). NCBI lineage: Eukaryota > Viridiplantae > Streptophyta > Pinopsida > Pinales > Pinaceae > Pinus > Pinus taeda. The sequence goes on along the minus strand of APFE031527051.1, from coordinate 124,785 downwards.
TAAGAAAGATAACGACAACGAGAGAAAATACTTGTCTGCACTTTGCTCTACACATGAATCCTGTGAAATATCTTGTCTTTATTCATCAATCGAGCTTGCTGGTCTAGTCAATGATACAATAGCTTTACAGTCTTTTGATCAAAAAGGTCTACAGAAATGTCTAAGAATCAACAGTACATACATCAAATTGTGAAGTATTTATACAAAAGTTTATTTACAAAATGTCTCAAAATAACTTGAGATTTAATCTAGGAAATACAAATATCTTTTTGCAAGAAGATAGGGCAACTATTGAACTATTTTCATGTTGTCCCTTGTATTGTGGTGTTGATGGCATATAGTTTCTATTGTAGCCCTTTACACTGGTTCGCTATTATGGTTTTTTACTCTAGAATCTTCTTTAACTTTTATCTTTTACCTGATAGTCTTTGGCACTAATACTCTTTAACCATGCTAAACTATTTTCATCTGTTTACCTGGATGTTCTACATTTACTGTGCAGTAACCTTTTCACTATAAATTTCTCACAGTAAATTAGTCATCTTTTCCCACCATTCAGTGTCAGGTAGCTTGACATTCATCATTCGCCTATATATCTCATCAGCCTCAATATACTTGGAAAAAAAGGGCTTGGTGATGAACAAATGTTTTATCTCATGCTAAAGAAAGAACAAGTTTTCAGATGTATTATACAAGACTTTGCCTGTTGGCAGTGCTTTTATCACTGAAGTGCTTGCTTGTTCTTTAGCCAACTGCCTGAGTCTATTGTCATAGTCCTGTTTTGTCATAATATTTTCATTAATGACCAATGGACTAGGCAATCCTTTCTCCATCAAAATTTGCAATTTAGCCACGAATCTATCAATGGCTACCTGCATGTTCTGGCACTTTTCTTCCAAGTTTAGCATTAGGTTTCTCTTGGAAAGGACCTTCTTTATTTCCAAAATGCTTTCAGTTCTATCTTCTATATCCATCTCATGAAGCTCATACCTGTTTGTGCTCTTAAGAAATGGATGAGTCTATTTACATCCTCAGGCGTGTCTCTCAATTCCTCCTTGACCTTTTGGATACCTTTTCTAGCTATCTTTATCAATCTATCTGCTCAAAAATAACTTGAATAGATGGACAATTATCATTGAAATATTCAATGATATTGGCCCATAACAGTCCCTTGGCTTGTCTAAGGGGTTTCTCCCATGTTAGGTATTTCTCCATAGCTTTGACACTTTCACTCATTCTACTAGCCTTTTGTGCCTCTTCCTTTTGCATACTTTGGGCAAGTTTGTAGTCAGTTTCTAAACTTGCCACCTTTTCTTTCTATTTGTTCATTTCTATAGCTTGGATCAACATTTCATTCATGCTTTCGATTAATTTGTCTACCTCTTCTCCTGATGTACCTATTGTTGCAGACTCTGCTATGATTGGAAATGTTGTGGTAGGTGGAGATGTAGGTGCTAGTGAAGCTACTAGTGTGGAAGGGACTGTTATAGATACTGTAGGGATGACATTTGTGGTAATTGTGGCTATGTTAGTTTGTTTTAATTGGATCAAGCTATCCAATTCTTTCTCTGTCTCCCTTATTTGATCATTGAATTATAGGACCAAGTCCATCAACTCCTCGTGTCTGGTTTGGATTTCTAAGACCTCCTATGTTTGAGGATGTTGCAACGGGGGTATTTTTAATTGCTTCTTAAGTGTAGTGATATCATCGTTTTTCTTGTTTATGAGCTTCTCTATAACTTTAATATCTTTGGGATCATGTCCCAACTCAATAACTAATTCTTCCAAAGACTTAATCCTGGTATCCTTCACTTGTGAGGAGGCCTTCTCCAACTGAAGTTGTGCTGAGATAGTACTCAATGAGTTTTGTAGCTGATGGACAACTATGGCTTTACCTATAAGGGTGGAGTATATCATCTCTCCAGCCTTTTTATGTAGTTCTATTTGGTCTATGGGATGAATATCCCTTGCCAATATTTCAAAGTCAACCCTCTTCAAGTCTGAAGATGTCTTGGGTTGCTGTGCTGCAGGTTTGATAAAATACATTTGAAGCTTTCCCTCCTTGATGTCAAAAGCTGACATCATCCTTGTTTGATCTGTGGGAGTGATTTTTAGATATTCAGTATATGCATGAGCTTTGAGCTTCCCATTCCTCATTTTGATTTCTTTATATTTGTCCTTTATGTCTTGGTCCTTGTCAACAGGCCTACTAAGTGAACACACTTCCACACTTAGCTACCTTTCCAACATCTGAGTTTGTGATGTGGATGGTTCTTGAGTCTCCCCGAATGGGGTTTTGCCCTTGCTTCTGTCCAAATCAGTGTTGGTCACCTGCATTGATCCTTATGTATCTTCTTGTTCTAAAACATGATTGAGCCTTTTCCTTTTGTTGTGACTAGTTTCACATTGTACATTAGACGTACCCATGTCTAAAGTGGAAGTCCCCTCTCTGTTTCTCTTGGGATTTATTTCTTCATTTTGGGGAGTCTGCATGATAGTAAGGGTACTCATGGCCAGGTCATGCTGTTCAGGTACCTCCAGAAATGAGCTCTCATCAAAATGTCTTTTTAAGTCAAAAGGCATTCTCAACATATACTTTTGTATTGTCTCTATATACAAGAGTGTTTCCACACACTCATATTGATTTCCATATCTTTCTATCTCTGGTATGGGGTGGTGGATAAAGGTCCTAACTCGACCTTTTTTCGCAATATGGTCATGAATTCTTGAGGGTCATACCTCCACATGAAACTCTGTTGGAACTTCATTTGTTGCAAAATTTGGTCTGCTTCCTTCCCTGGCTCTCTATAATTGCAAATGAAGGGGCCTAACTAGTTTTTTACTTTGAATTTTGATCTTTTCTTGGCCGAGACAAAATTTATCTCATCAGAGTTCATTATTTTCCTATAATACTCTAAAGAAAATAACCTCATGGTGAGGTATTTGGGTAGTTTTTATGGTGCAAGATGGCAACCATAAATCCTTATCTCTGTGTGGTTTTTGTAAAGGTACCAATCTCCCACTTTTCTTTGTTTATACAATTTCAAGATCCTTTTGATATCTGGACTTATCTTGGGTGGAGGGCTTCCTTTCAACATAGTCATGACTGGATAAACAAAAGAATCTATGAAATTTGAATAGGTATATGCTGAGTCATACTTATGGAATAGTGGGGTCCAAAAAATGATAGACCTGGGTTGGCCTTTGGTATCTAGCTTCTAGAGGGGAAAAGGAAATTTGTCTGGCTGATAATATAAGAACATATGGTAGAAGACAAATGAGTATTTTAACACTCTTTCATTGGTCATCCTCGTGAACTGTTCATGCATTCTCTCAGCTATGAACTCAGCATAATTCTACAAAATAGCAAGAGGTTGTCCTGGGGTATAGATTGACATGATAGCCAAGACAAGTTCATTAACGAATTCATCAACGGAGCAGCCTAGGACACATGATATCATGGTGATGAATTGTTTTCCCCTTTCAGAGAACATCGCATAAAAGATATGGGGGGGGGGGGGGGGGGATTTTTAGGAATGTACTGCTCCTCAACAATGAAATATTGGAACAACTGGCCCAGTCTAAAGGGACTTGATTTGGAATATTGGTCTAACAAATCTCCAATTGAGAGTGAAGTTAGGTTTGGTCCTGGTTGGAGTTGTGACATTTCATTAATGGATTCACTTGTGATAGTAAACAACACCTTTTGGTCATGAGACATTATGGTTTTATGACTAGGGATGTAGCATGTATGGCACACATGGACAATTTTTGGGAAGATATGTACTTGGGGGAACTGATATTTTGGCAATTTTGACTCCCAAATGGAAATATCGTCGGCATGGTTAATGTATCTATCCCTACTTAAACAATGGATTTTAAGCAAGTGCCCTGGGTAGATGTATCATTGATTTGGAAACCCCTGTCAGCCAAGGGAAGGTGGTCAAGGTCCAAATGGGGAGTTGTGATAGGTCTAACATCCAAGGCAATAGGGGTAGCCATTATTCAGTTCTTGTGGATTCGAACTAGGCATTGGGCGTTTATTCAAAGCTTTAAAATGGAAATTTCAAACTTATCATAGGGTTTGGCCACATGTTTTTTAGATTTAAGCTATTTTTCAATTACTTTTACTTAATGAAAATACTTACAGGCTGAACATTTCCAATTTTGAATAGGGAGTGGTATTATATGGTCAAATACCTGGAATTGGGTGAATTGACTTCAAGTTGATGGTTCACGATAACTGTAGAGATTTCTATGATTCTAGTATGGACTGCAAGGTCAATTGGGTTGTATGCAGCGTCTTCTGGAGTGAATTTGGAGGTTTTTGCAAGTTTGGAATTTGCAGGAGTCGCAAAGTTTTTCAGGGTTTACAGAGAAAAATGAGTGAAAATGGAGAAAAGAGGGCTTCGCGGCCTTTTATAGAAAAAAAAAATATTTTTGGTAAGTTCATTTATGAATGAACGATTGGAGGTTTTTTTTATTAAGTGGGGAAGTCATTTTGCTTGGCCATCATGCCACTTTTGTAGCAAGGGTGGTTTTTAGGAGGGGTCACTCAATCTACCTTAGAGTGTGACACATAACATTTGGGGGGTCAGGGAAAACCTCCTTATCGGGTGGGTAATGGTCAACAAAAGGGTTTGGCTGATATGGCTGTAGGCCATTAGATTTGGGCACTTTTAATATGTCGGTAGTCAGGCAGAGAAGATGCCCGTAGGAAATGAATGGGAGTTTAGGGTGGGCCCAAGGGTTATAATCACAGCGGTTTGGGATTAATTTAGGAGTTAATCCTCGGTTAGGAGAAAAAGCGTTGCCTAATGATAGGATTAGGTGATTGGGTGGGGTTAAATTCCAGGATTAATTAATTTTTTCGAGATATGGTGTAAATTGTATAGTTTAAACCAAACTATGGGTTGGATTATTTATATAAAATAACTAATTAATACGGGATAATGGAACTTTGGGGATTATATAATAAAATTAAAAATTAATATGAAGTGAATGAGCGGAGTGAGTAATATCCTTTAAGCATAATGTAACATGTAATATTTGCGCGCTTTACTCAATACTTAGGATAAAAGGTTTTTTGTGGGTTTTTTGGGTGCAAATTTATTTCCACAGATTTGTTTTTTCTTTTCCTAGGCAAAAGAGTTTAACCATAGGAAAATGGGGTTTTATTAGGGAAATGAGGGGAAATGAAGGGAGATGAATTTTCATGAAGGGGATTCTAGCACTTGTGTCCATAAGTCATTAAGCCAAGCGTCCAGTCCCTCCAAAATTCAAAGAAATGCTCTGAGCCTCTTTGACTTAAATGATTTAAGTACTTAGAACTTATTTATGGGAAATTAGTAAGTAGAGGGGTGAAATAACTGAGGGGATGTTAAATAAACCAAGTTGTAAACCATTGTCCTTGCTTTTTTTACTGCTTATGCACATTTGAAAGTTGTATTTAAACATGACATATGTGCTTTTGTGTGATCACTTGATATTTCTACAACCTTTCTTCGACTTACCCATTTACTCACCCCACCATTTTTTCTTCATTTTATTTGGGTGCATTTAGGCTAGAAAACCGTTATCAATCCCTTTCCTTTACAAAGTAGACTATATAATTCTAGCCTTATATCATCCAAGGGCTTAGATTAAACTTATGATCTCCTTTTATTTTCTCTACCTATCTAATGATCTGCCAAGATTAAACTATTTGATCGTATTTTATTCTCTAACTATAAACATAAAATTCAAAGCATGGTATAATCAAGATTAAACAGTTTGATTACTATGGATTGTGGCATGAATAAGAAGCTGCACACAATGATTATTATGCATAAAAGTAAATAGTAGTGCCATTTTGACTTGCACACTTTCATGGTGTCTTTTGTTTTTAGGGTTCATATATTTTCAATTTTTGACCTTTTTCTTATTCTTTTTTGTCCTTTGATTTTTCTTTCAGGACACGCCCTCTTTACATTTTTTTTTTTTTAATATGGATAACATTTGTAGAAAGAAAATATATGTACAATATTACAAGGATTAACCTTATTCATTCAAAATTATGGCTCCTATTGGTATAGGAACCTAACAGTGGCTCCACTTGGGGATGGCAATTTCTAGTGAAATGTCAAGAACTTTCAATATCAGTGACCTTTGAATTGTTGTTGATGTTACCTTGCAAAGTGCTCCTCTATGCATTTGCATTATTGATACTTATGACAGTAAATCTTTCAAATCTTAGGGGCTTCTCTTCAAGCTTCGACTTCAAAAATCACCATCCAATCCAAACTAGACTTTTGAAAATATAATAAGTACGAATGGGAAATAAAATTAGTAACTAGTTTCAGAGTAGTGTTTTAGCATTTGACCATTCACTAGCCCACCTTCTGCATCTATACCATCAATTTCTCTCAGGAAGAAAGCATTATTTCCTCTGTAAGGATAAATGACATAGGGACCTTTCCATAGGAAATCAAATTTCCTATGTTTACCTTTGTCTTCCCTCCTTGAATCCCACTTGAGCACCTTGTCACCAAGGTAGAAATCTTCAACCTTGGTTCTCTTATCAAAAATATTTTTAACCCTTTCCTGCACAACTTGAGACCTGATGTAGACCTCTTCTCTGGTTCGTTGAAGATGAATAGTTTGATTGGTTCTTCTTTGAATACTATTTGGTTCAACCTATAATTCTTGAAGTATCTTCATTACTGGTACTCTCAAAGAGGATGGAAAGACAACTTCCATCCCATAAACTATATGAGCAGGAGAAGTACCAATTGATTTCTTAGTAGTCAATCTATCTGCCCATAAGGCATTGACTAGCCTTTTATTCCAAGTTTTCTTATTGTCCTCTAGTAACTTCTTGCTAATTTTTACCAGCCCTTTATTTGAGGATTCTACCAATCCATTTCCTTGAGGGTAATAGGATGTAGAATGGCCCACAATGATATGATACTTATTATAGTAATCTATCATTCTTTTGAATTTAAATGTTGCTGCATTGTCAGTAATGAGCTTAGTTGGACATCCAAATCTTGATAGAATATTGGTTTCAAGGTTTGATAATAGTATATGTGGCTTGCCTCGAAGATATGGCCTCTATACATTTTTTGAAGTAGTCTGTGGCTATGAGGATCCATTTGTGTTGGGCAGAGGAGGGTGGGTGCATTTCACCAATGAAGTCTAAACCCCACTGTTGAAAAGGTATTTTAGTAGAGATTGGCTTGAGAGGTAAAGTTAAGAGCTTTTTCTTCCCCTCAAAAATTTGACATTTACGACAGGAGGTCACACAATTTTTGACATAAGTAAACAAGGTAGGCTAGTAGAAACCAACTCTAAGGATTTTATCTCCAATGGTTTTCCACTAAAGGTGTCCTCCACAATCACCTTCATGAAACTTTTGCAAAACTTTGTCAAATTAATATTTTAATACCTTCATAATCTCTCGAAAATAGAGCATTGTCTAATATACAAAATTTCCAAGATTTCATCATTAAAAACCTACTTTTATTCCTAGATACTTCAGGAGGAGCTTATAATTTATGTAAAACATAAATAATATCAGCATACCAAGGTGATTCAATAAAGGCTTGGCTAATTAGTGGAGTCGCCATCTCCTCTTCATTATATATTGCTGCAATAAAGTTTATATCCAAGGTCTGACGGTTCGATTCAGCCATGAGCTTGGCTAAACCTTGGCCCTTGATTAACATAGTAAGTTTGATTTCTATATCATACTCTAAAATATTAGCAATCGACTTTCCCCTCTTTCCATCAGGACCATACTGAGTTAGGATGTCTTTGACTACTAAATTTGGAACATAGGCTACTATATGAGAACATAAGATGTATACCCTAAAGTCCCTAATGGATTTGACTAAAGCCAATGCTTGTTCTTCCATTATATTGTATTTCAAGGGGGCATCTCTCAGGGCTTTGCTAAAGAAAGAAATGGTTTGTTCATAGCCCTAGTCATTTTTCTACAATAGAACTACAACTATTGTGTGCTCAAAAGAAAAGGAAAATAAGATGAAATCCCTATCAAATTTAGGACTGATTAACACAGGTATTTTAGTTAAGGCTAGTTTAATGTCATAAAGGATTTTTTAGCCTCAACAATCCATTTTATGGTGGAATATTTTTTCAACGTATTGTTTAGTGATCTAATTAATTCTTCCCTATTAGATATAAATCTTCTAAGAAAATTATTTTTTCCAAACAAAGCTTGTAACTCTATAATGTTCGTAGGGTGTTGTATTTGCAATATGACTTCTATTCTTGCAAGGTATATTCTTATACCATCTTCTGAAATCATGTAACCTAAAAACATTCCTTCTTCGAACAGAAACAAAGGAATTTTGGGGTTCAATGACATTCCAAATTTCCTACATTTAATAAAAACTTGTATTAAATGATCTAGATGTTGATTGTCAGATTTTGAAAGTACAGTAATATCATCTAGATATATCATAAGGAAGTCGTGAATTTCTTTTTCAAAGGCTATATCCATAGCCCTTCAGAAAGTGGCTCCTACATTCATTAGCCCGAAAGGCATTTTCACATACATAAATGTGCCCCAAGGAGTAGTAAAGGCAGTTTTGGGTTGGTCGTCAAGACGAACCAAGATTTGAGCATAACTAGAAAAAACATCCAACAGTGACATTCTAATTGATCCAACTACTCTCTAAAAAGTGTGGTCTATTTTGGGGAGAGGGTAATTGTCTTTTAGTGACACTTTGTTGAGGTTTCTGATATCCACACAGAGTCTGATCTCACCAGTTTTATTTCTAGTTGGCACTAAGTTTGAGACCTAATCAGAAAATATGATTGGTGCAATTATTTTGGTGTCATACATTCTCTGAATTTCTTCTTCAATTGAAGGTAATAAGACAATATTAATTCTTCTAAGTTTTTATCTGAAAGGATTTTGATTTTCTTTAATGGGAATTGTGTGTTGGATGATGTTGGTGTCATAGGATTTGAGGTCCTCATAACTCCAAGCAAATACATCTTGAAACTCTTTCAAAAACTCAATGTATTTCAATCTTTCAGTTGGGGGTAATGATTTTGAAAGTTTGACCAATTTAGGATTTCATTGGTGCCTATATTACATTCCTCTATATCAGACTTCAAAGATTCCATTTTAGGTTTCCTAGGAACATCATTTGAATCAAATAAATCTTCCATAGGGGTTAATCCCTTAGTTAAAAAATTATCTTTGAGATTAATTACTTCGGTTTCTTCACTGGTTATTTCATCAATCTCAACTTGTTCTAAGTTATCTACATATAATTTGGTAAATTTAGTAGGGTTAAATCTATCTATTTCTTCACCTTCTATCTCATTTATTTTTATTCATTCTTAGTGTCCAAATCTATTGATGTATCAATATCTATATTGTGATCTACAAACTCTTCTTCTGAAATTAAAAATTTATTTATCTGTTTATCATTAGAAAATATTTACCATTTCTTCAAATTATTTGGAATTGCAGGTCTGTGCCTAACTTCAGTAGTGTAGTGATGGTTAGGTTGGAAGGGAAATTTGCAGGTGCTAGCAAACATTGCTAAACTATGAGCTTGCATATTGCGTTTTCTAATGATTATTGCAAGCTTTGTTTCTAGGAAAGTATTAAGTATTTCTAAGATAGTTCCTCTATAACCACTTAATCTAGGGTCCTTTTTCATATACACGACATCAATTTGTTTTATAATTAATTCAGAGTCTCCCATGACAAAAACTCTTTTTGCTCCTAGATTCCTAACTAACTTAAGACCTAAAATTAATGCTTCATACTAGGCCATATTATTAGTACATTTACAACTCAGTCTATATGCATGGCCTTCTGAGTGATTATTTTCTAAATTATATATCCATACTCCTGCTCCTGCTCCTAAATTATTGACTGACCCATCAAATTCTAAATGCCATAATATCTCATGCTCATAATTTTCACTATCTGCTGCAACAAACTTTTCATTATTTATAATAGTTTGACCATCTTGTTCACTGAAAGCTTTTGTAGTTTTGTTAGTTTCATTTTGTGTAGAAACTACAATTTTTTTTGGTTTTGTATTAGTGCTCTTTGAAATTTCTTCTTGTGTTTAACGAACATTATACAGGATAAAGGAATCGATATTTGAGTGTATGGATTAGATGGGAAAGTTTTGAGGCCAATATTGGCTACTTACCATATATTTCATTATGGTCTCTCGATAGTTGTAAAGATACCTGAAGTTTGGCTCCCCATGATCTAGATAAAAACATGGCATACTTTGGTGGGATGTTAGAAACTACAATATCCATAAGGATTTTTTCGGTAGGATATTGAACTAAAGTGACACACGGTTCTTTGATCAGTCCTAGACACTTTACTTGATTGGAGTCAAATGAAAATAAGGCTTTGTAAGGCCTTGTAATGTCTAGGTTTAATTTCTCCATTACTGATTTGGCATTAAGTTGTGGGAGGCCCCAGAATCCAACACTGCATTGTGTATAATTTTATCATGGATACTAAGGCTGATGTAAAAAGGTCGAACTCCTCCTTCCAATGGTTTGCCATTAACATCTGGACCAAATATAAGTTCTGGTTGGTCATCAAACAGGTTGACGAATCCTCATTTTCAGCAATGTTTAATGTCTGGCTTATCTTTGATTTGTAAGTTTCATTATTGATTAGTTTTGTTAAGGGAACTAAAATCTTTAGCTTTGCTATCTCTTCTCCCATATTGAATGGCAAAGAGGCTTTCTCTATTTGAAGGTTTTGAATTTTTGTAGTAGGGACTTGAGTGGGCTTGTCTTCTTTTCCTTTGTTGGGGATCTCCTTAGATAGATTTTTGAATCTGATGTTTGAGCTTGGTCCATTGGTTCCTTAAGTAGAATTGAGGTGGATGGTTGATCAATAGAAGGTTGACCTGAGGTTATATCTACAATGGTGGGACTAAAAGGATTTGGGTTCTGCCTAGGGAGAATTTGGAGGACCTTTGAAACAATGGCTTCTTTTATTTTCTTGGGTTGACTTTGTATTGTTCTCTTGGTTTTGTTAGGGACATCAATATTATTTTTGCTTCTTAGATTATACTATTTATGTACTTCAAAAATGGTAGAATCATACCCTTGTTTATAATCAAATGACTCTTTAGACTGGATTTGTAATTGCTATAGCATATGTAGTTCCTGCTCATCTTGGGTTAGAAAAATAGTGTCCTCATCATTTAATCCCATTAGGCTAATCTGTGTACCTTGTTCTGGATCTTTTGGCTGGGATGTCTCTGAATAATTTTCTTGAAAAGGAGGCATAATGTTCTGATCAGGTCCATTTTTCCCAATGTTTTGGTTTTTTCTAAAATTTGGGTTTCTAACTAGAGGTTCTTCTTGGTTATCCTATTGAGGTTTCCTCTCCATATTATCTATTCTATCTATTAGTTTTTCCATACTTTTGGCTAAACTATCTATTTTAATGTCAGAGGGTGAAGCTTCATCCTTTGCAGTTCCTCTTCTTTCATTTCTAACTCTAGCCCTCTTGGCTAATAAATTAGCTTCAACACTAACAGCTACACTTTGCATTTCATCTAACGTATGGGGGTTTCTTTCCCTAAGTTGGTATGCCATATCTGTGTCAAAACCATCAGGGAAATTTATTAATGCCAAGTCAGGTGGGGATCTAAGATTAACTGGGATGGTGTTATATATACTATTGAATCTGGTGTAGTAATCTTGAATAGTTTCATTAGGTCTCCTTCTGATATTTTCATATTCTGAAAGTATTTGTAGGGGATTCTTTTTCTTTTCCAATCTTTTCAAAAATTGCAGGTGAAGTGCATCTAAGCTATCAATACTATTAGCAAGCAATGCTCTAAACCATTTCCTATCATCACTAGCTAAATTCTGCTCAAAGAGTCTCATTTGAACATTATTTGTGTCAATTTCGTGCAACTCAATGTAATCTGTTATCTTGTTAACATGTTTCTGAGCAGCGTAATGTCTTCTGCCATCAAATTCAACAATTGTACTTTGGTGGTCTCTTGGCATAGCACCAAGTTGGGAAGGTAAAACAAGAGGAGCATATCTATTTTCCATGGCTATAAGCTGACAGGGGTTAAGATGTCGATGAAGAATGGATGAAGAACCAGGACTAGTAGGGGACGAATGGGAGATGATAGGTTGGTGAGGAAGAGTAGGTACAAATGGTGGCAAAGAATGGACTTTAGAAGCTATTATTAATGAAGTTGAAGGGGACATTGGTGAACTCAAGGTAATGGACGATTGTTCAGAAAGCTCAGGGGCTGTGGAAGTATTAATGGATGATTGTGGAGATTTCAGAATGTATTCATCAATGGATTTGTTGGCCTATTGAACTTCAAGGCCCACAACAAAGTCAGGATCTAGAATAGTTTCACTGAGTGCATTTTTGGATTTTGTTCTAAATAGTGAAAGATCAAAGGTCACATCAAAGGGAAGTTCTTAAAAAAATAACCGCTCATCAGGACATGAACTAGATTTAATTAATGGTATCTGGCTAACTGAACTTTCTTCTTTTTTGGATTTTCTTGAAATTAGGTTGGGATTATCAACTACTGGGGCATGGTTTGGATTTGGATTAGCCCTAGTAAAAAGAGTCTTCTTGGAAGCTAGAATTTCAAAACCTTTAGTTGTTTTTGTAAGATTTTTCAATATAAATTATAAAAAATGACTTTAAGAGGCTTAGAGTGAAGATTTAGGATTAGGACTGAGGATTCGATGTCCCCAGTATCGTCCCTACTATATCATCACTTAGAATTTTCTCTAGAAGTTATCAGAAGAAGAAAAAATGACCAAGGTAACCACAAACCAAGTTTTAAGCATAGGCTCTAGCCAACCTATGGCTTAGAGAGGGCTCTCTCTATATGATTTAGCTTTTTTTGTTGGGATTTCAAGCTAGTTCTGAAGGTTCATGGGGTTTTTTGATTTGTATTGAAGATTGGATGGTGGAATCCTTAAAATAGATGGATAGAATGATGTCTTTGGACCATTGGGCTATGGCGTTAGCAAAAGGGCAGCAGAGGTGGAATTAAATCACTAAAGGGAGTGTTCAAAGGGAAAGCTAGCAGAGTACAATATAGGTCTTTGGGCCAGATGGCTGAATAGGTCTTAACCAAGGTGAGAGAGAAATTGAGAATTCTTAGACCGGGATTGAAACGAGGAACAAAGGATAATCAAAAACAAAGGGAAATTAATAATCCTTTTCTATAGATTACAAAGAGACAACCTAAACTAAGCAGCAACCAAGAATTCCTTAACATAGATAATCAGAAGAAAACATTTAAATGCATAACAGTTAAAACATAGTGCAATGAAGAAAATTCTGAGATATCATTCCATATTATAGCATTAAAATATAAAAACACATTAAAGATTGTGGAAAAACTTTTAAGAAAGATAACAACAACAAGAGAAAATACTTGTCTACAATTTGCTATACACATGAATCCTGTCAAATATCTTGTCTTTATTCATCACTCCATCTTGCTAGTCCAGTCAGTGATACAATAGCTTTACAGTCTTTTGATAAAAAAGGTTTATAGAAATGTCTAAGATCCACACTACATACTTTGAATTGTGAATTATTTATACAAAATTTTATTGAAAAAATATCTCAAACTAACTTGAGATTTAATCTAGGAAGTACAAATAACTTTTTGCAAGAATATGGGGACAATTATTGAACTGTTTTCATGTTGTCCCTTTTATTGTGGTGTTGTTGGAATATAGTTTGTTTTGTATCCCTTTATGCTAGCTTGTTGTTGTGATATTTTACATTGGAATCTTCTTTAACTTTTATCTTTCACCTAATACTCTTTGGCACTGATACTCTTTAACCATGCTAACCCGTTTTCATCTATTTACCTGGTTGTTCTACTTTTACTGTGAAGTAACCTTTTCACTGTAAATTTCTCACAGTAAATCAATCATCTTTTCCTACCATTCAGTGTCAGGTAACTTGACATTCATCATTCGGCTATATATGTCATCAACCTCGGTATACTTGGAAAAATTAGGCTTGGTGATGAACAAATGTTTTATCTCATGTTGGAGAAAAAGCAAGTTCTCAAATGTATTATACAAAACTTTTCCTATTGGCGGTGCTTTTATCACTGAAGTGCTTGCTTATTCTTTAACCAACTGCCTAAGTCTCTTATCATAGTCCTGCGGTGTCATACATTTTTCATTAATTACCAATGGACTGGGGAACAATTTCTCCCTCAAAATTTGGAATTTAGCCATGAATCTATCAAAGGCTACCTGCATGTTCTAGCACTTTTCTTCCAAGTTTAGCATTAGGTTTCTCTTGGAAAGGACCTTCCTTATTTCCAAAATGGTTTTAGTTATGTCTTCTATATCTAGCTCATGAAGCTCATGCATGTTTTTGCTGTTGAGGAAGTGGATGAGTCTATTGGCATCCTCAGGCATGTCTCCCAATTCCTCCTTGACTTTTTGGATAGCTTTTGTAGCTATCTTTATCAATTTTGTCTCCTCAAAAATAACTTGAATAGATGGCCAAATATCATTTACAGAGTCAGTGATATTGGACCATAACAATTCCTTAGCTTTTCCAAGGGTTTTCTCCAATGTTAGGTCTTTCTGAATAGCTTTGACTCTTTCACTCATTCTACTAGCTCTTTGAGCCTCTTGCTTTTGCATAATTTGCGCAAGTTTGTAGTCAATTTCTAAACTTACCACATTTTCTTTCAGTTTGTTCATTTCTATAGACTGGAGCGGCATTTCATTCATGGCTCTGATTCATTTGTCTTCCTCTTCTCCTGATGTACCTATTATTGAAGACCCTACTGTGACTAGCAATGTTGTGGCAGGAGGAACTGTAGGTGCTAGTGAAGCTGCTGTTGCGGAAGGGACTGTTGTAGATACTATAGGGATGAAATTTGTGGTAATTGTGTCTATGTCAGTTTATTTTAATTGGATCAAGTTATCCAATTCTTTCTCTATCTCCCTTAGTTAATCATTGAGTTGTAGGACCAAGTCCATCAACTCCTTGTGTCTGGTTTGGCTTTCTCAGACCTCATGTGTTTGAGGATGTTGCAGTGGGGGTATTGTTAATTGCTTCTTAAGTGTAGTGATATCATTGTTTTTCTTCTTTATGAGTTTCTCTGTAGCTTTAATATCTTTGGGATCATGTACAAACTCAATTACTAAGTACTCCAAAGACTTAATCCTAGTACCCTTGGCCTGTGAGGAGGCCTTCTCCAACTGAGGTTGTGTCGAGATATTATTAAATGAGTTTTCTAGCTGATGGGTAACTATGGCTTTACCTGTAAGGGTGGAGTATATCATATCTCCAGCCTGTTTATGTAGTTCTATTTGGTTTATGGGATGAATATCCCTTTCCAATACTTCAAAGTCAACCCTCTTAAAGTCTGAAGATGTCTTGGGATGCTGCGTTGTAGGTTTGATAAAGGACATTTGAAGCTTTCCCTCCTTGATGTCGAAAGCTTACATTAGCCTTGTTTGATTTGTGGGAGTGAATTTTAGATATTAAGAATATGTCTGAGCTTTCAGCTTCTCATTCCTCATTTTGATTTCTTTATATATATCCTTTATGTCTTGGTCCTTGTCAATAGGCCTACTAAATGAAGACACTTCCACACTTAGCTACATTTCCAACATCTGAGTTTGTGATGTGGATGGTTCTTGTGTCTCCCCGGATGGTGTTGTGCCCTTTCTTCTATTCAAATCAGTGTTGGTCATTTGTGTTGATCCTTATGTATCTTCCTGTTAAGAAATAGGATTGATCCTTTTCCTTTTGTCGTGACTGGTTTCACACTATACATTAGATGTATCCA
The DNA here is from genome assembly GCA_000404065.3 of Pinus taeda. Taxonomy (NCBI): domain Eukaryota; kingdom Viridiplantae; phylum Streptophyta; class Pinopsida; order Pinales; family Pinaceae; genus Pinus; species Pinus taeda. The sequence goes on along the minus strand of APFE031527051.1, from coordinate 108,955 downwards.
TGCCTGATGTTGAAGCCCCCTCTCTGTTTCTCTTGGGATTTATTTCTTCATTTTTAGGATTCTGCATGATAGGAAGGGTACTTATGGCCAGTTCTTGCTGTTTAGGTACCTGCAGAAATGAGCTCTCATCAAACTGTCTTTCTAAGTCATGTAAGGCGTTCTCTACATCTACCTTTGTACTATCTCTATTTACAAGAGCGTTTTCCACCCACTCAGATTTATTTGCATATCTTTGGTATGGGGTGGTGGATATAAGGTCCCAACTTATCCTTTTTTTCAATCTGCTCATGAATTCTTGAGGGTCATACCTCCACATGAAACTCCGTTGGAACTTCATTTGCTACAAAATATGGTCTACTTCCTTCCCCGCATCTCTAGAATTGCAAATGAAGGGTCCTAACTGGTTTTTTACTTTGAATTGTGATCTTTTCTTGGCCGAGACAAAATTTATCTCGTCAAAGTTCATTATTTGCCTATAGTACTATAGAGAAAATAACCACATGGGGAGGTATTTGTGTAGTTTATATGGTGCAAGATGGAAACCATAAATCCTTATCTTTGTGTGGTTTTGGTAAAGGTGCCAATCTCTTAATTTTCTTTGATTAGACAACTACAGTACCCTTTTGATCTCTGGACTTATCCTGGGTGGAGGGCTTCCTTTCAGCATAGTCATGATTGGATGAACAAAAGAATCTATGAAATATGAATAGGTATATGGTGAGTCATACTTATGGAACAATGGGGTCCAAAAAATGACAAGCCCGGGCTGGCCTTTGACATCCAACATCTGGAGGGGAAAAGGAAATCTATCTGGCTGATAATATAAGAACATATGGTAGAGGATAGATGAGTATTTGAAAACTCTTTCATTGTTCATGCTGGTGAACTATTCATGCATTCTCTTAGCTATGAACTCAGCATAATTGTACACAACAGAAGGAGGCTATCCTCGGGGATAGATTGACATGACAGCCAAGACAAGTTCATCAACAAATTCATCAGCGGACCAGCCAAAGACACATGATATCATGGTGATGATTTGTTTGCCCCTTTCAGAGAACATGGCATAAATATATGGGGCGGGGGGGGGGAATTTTAGGAATGTATTGCTCCTTAACAATGAAATCTTGGAACAACTAGCCTAGTCTAGAGGGACTTAATTTGGAATATCGGTCTAACAAATCTCCAATTGAGAGTGGAGTTAGGTTTGGTCCTAGTTGGAGTGGTAACATTTCATTAATGGATTCAGCTCTGATAGTAAACAACACCTTTTTGTCACAAGTCATTATGATTCTATGACTAGGGATGTATCATGCATGGTACATATGCATAATTTCTAAGAAGATATGTACTTGGGGGAACTAATATTTTGGCAAATTTGACTCCCAAAGGCCAATATCATCAGCATAGTTGAAGTATCAATCCCTATTTAAAGAATGGGTTTTAAGCAGGTGCCCTGGGTAGATGTATCTTTGATTCGGAAATCCCTGTCAGCCAAGGGAAGGTGGTTGAGGACCAAATGGGGAGTTGTGATAGGTATAACATCCAAGGAAATAGGGGCAACCATTATTCAGTTCATGTGGATTTAAATTATGCGCTAGGGTTTTATTCAAAGGTTTAAAATGGAAATTGGAAACTTATCAGAGGGTTTGGCTGCAGGTTTTTTAAATTTAAGCTATTCTTCAATTAATTTTACTTAATGAAAATACTTGACAGGCTGAAAGTTTCCAATTTCGAATGGGGAGTGGTATTATATGGTGAAATACCTGCAATTGGGTGAATTGGCTTCAAGTTGATGCTTCACGACAGTTGCAGAGGATTGTATAGTTCTGGTATAGATTGCGAGGTCAGTTGGGTTGTCTGCAGCGTCTTCTGGAGTGAATTTGGAGGTCTGTGGCAAGTTTGGTGTTTGTAGGAGTCGCAAGGGTTTTTAGGATTTATAGAGAAAAATGAGTGAAAAGGGCGAAAAAAGGGCTTCAGAGCCTTTTATAAAAAAACAATTATTTTTGGGAGGTTCATTTATGAATGATTAGTTGGCGGTTTTTTCGGTTAAGCGAGGAAGCGTTTTACTTGGACATCGTGTCGACTTTTATTGTGAGGGTGGTTTTTAGGACGAGTCACCCGATCTACCCTAGAGCATGACACATAGCATTCAGGGGGTCAAGGAAAACCGCCTTATCGGGCAGGTAAAGGTCAGTAATCGGGTTCTGCCTATATGGCTATACGCCATTAGAGTTGGGTGCTTGTGATCTGACGATAGTCGGGTGGAGAAAGTGCGTGGAGGAAATGAACGGGAGTTGAGGCGGGGCCCAAGGGTTCTAATCACAACGGTTTGGGATTAATGTAGGAATTAATCCTCGGTTAGCAAATTAGGCACTCCTTAATGACAAGATTAGGCGATTGGGTGGGGTTAAATGCCGAGATTAATTAATTTTGTTGGGATATGGGGTAAAGTGTATAGTTTATAACCAAACTAGGGGTTGGGTTATTTATATAAAGGAATTAATTAATATGGGATAATGGAACTTTGGGGATTGGATAATAAAAATTAAAAATTAATATGAAGTGAGTGAGTGGAGTGAGTAATATCCTTTAGGCATAATGTAACATGTAATATTTGCACGCTTTACTCAATACTTAGGATAAAGGTTTTTTGTGGGTTTTCTGGGTGAAAAGGGATTTACACGGAGTTGTTTTTTATTTAGCTAGTCAAAAGAGTTTAAGCATAGGAAAATGGGGTTTTATTAGGGAAATGAGGGGAAATTAAGGGAGATGAATTTTGATGAAGGGGATTCTAGCAGTTGTGTCCATAAGTCATTAAATCGAGGGTCTGGTCCCTCTAAAAATTAGAGAAATTCTCTGAGCCTCTTTGACTTAAAGGATTTAAGTACTTAGAACTTATTTATGGGAAATTAGTAGGTAGAGGGGTGAAATGACTGAGGGAATGTTAAATAATCCAAGTTGTAAACCGTTGTCCTTGCTTTGTTTACTTCTTATGCACATTTGAAAGATGTATTTAAACATGACATAAGTGCTTTTGTGTGATCACTTGATATTTCTACAAACTTTCTTGTACTTACACATTTAATCACCTTACGATTTTTTCTTCATTTTATTTGGGTTCATTTAGGCTAGCAAACCCTTATCAATCCCTTTGTTTTAGAAAATAGACTATCTAATTCTAACCTTATATCATCCAAGGGCTTAGATTAAACTGATGAGCTCCTTTTATTTTCTCTACCTATCTAATGATCTTCCAAGATGAAATTGCTTGGTAAAATTTTATTCTCTAACTATAAACATAAAATTAAACGCATGGTATAATCAAGATTAAACTATTTGATTACCATGGATTGTGGCATGAATAAGAAGCTGCACACAATCATTATTATGCATAAAATTAAATAGTAGTGCCATTTTGACTTGCACACTTTCATGGTCTCTTTTGTTTTTGGGGTTCATATATTTTAATTTTTTTACATTTTTCTTATTATTTTTTGTCCTTTGATTTTTCTTTTAGGACATACCATCTTTACACTTTTTAATTTTTTAATATGGATAACATTGCAGAAAGTAAAGGTATGTACAATATTACAAGGCTTAATTCCTTCAAAATTATGACTCCTATAGGTATAGGAACCTAACATGATGGATGGAAGAGGATACTAGATGGTAGATTGGAGCTCAAGTATTGGCCAGCCTAGAAGAGTAGATTTGATTAGTGATTGTTCATTATAGCATAAATGACTTGCAATAGTGATAGGCGATATCCCTCTTGGAGACTCTATGCGTTGTCCTTTGATGGACTAACAGGTAGCTAGAGAGAAAAGCGAGAGAGATGGACCGATAGGACAAGATACGACATAGAGTCTGCAACACGATTTTCATTATATCTTGTATTCCATAGACTGTTGTATTATTAAGATTGGTTTAATATAACGAAGATCGGATTGTACATATTTTTACAATATTTTATAAAAAGTTTCTATACTTGAGCATGTGTGATAAACTACATTATATTTTCCACTATGAAAAGTAGCTTTTGTTGATATTTTTGGTTTTATAGCCTCAGATATTCAAAGATTCTAGCCTAGCCCCAAGATTATGGAAATTCAACATGGTATCAGAGTGTGTCTAAGCTAATATGAAAGACAGTGAATCATTAGAGTGCACATGAAGTAAGACTTAAGAGGGAGTTGGTCACATTGTAGGTGAGGTGCTAACTACAATTTTGAAGTTTCAAGATGGTCTCTGGTATCATGACAGGTTGGAAGGGTTATCCAACTATAGTCCTTGGAAGGAAAGGATCAAGTTGGTATTTCTAGTCAAGAGCATCTATGACTTTGTCGAAAAATCCATCATGAAGCTAGTTGATCCAAAGGAGCTGGAAGTGTATGAGGATCAGAATATGAGGGTGAGATTGATCATTCTTGATGGTGTGAAGGATCCCCTAACACCTCATTTTTTCAGGAAGAACATTGTACATGAGATGTGGATGGATCTTGATCTTTTGTTCCTAAATAAGAATGAGAACTGAGTATTGGTATTGGAGAATAAGTTGAAGTCTATCAAGATGATACAAGGCAAAAGAGTGATTGCATACCTGACAAGATTGTCTCAAGTCAAATATGATCTTTTTGTAGTCGGTGTTACTATTTCATAGTCTGATATGGTGAGGACTATTTTGAAAGGGTTCACTTATGAATGGAAGCCCTTCATCAAAGGGGTTGATAATAGAGAGAAGTTACCATACTAGAATAGGTTGTAGGATGACTTCATTAAAGAAGAGTTGTGAGATGGGGATCTTCATCCAAAGAAGAACACTTTGGATGATGACATGGCACTTTCATCATGAATGAAGGGTAAGCAGAACAAGGACTTGAGTAAATTCAAACGCATAAACTATGGAAAGATGGGTCATTTTTCATCGAGATGTCTAATGAAGAAGAAGGGATATGAAGAGAAGAAGAAAGGAAATTAGGTCACCAGTGTTGCCACATCTACTGAGATAGATGTTATCACTAGTAGGTTGGAGAAGGAATTTGCTATGATCTCTCATTTCTCACAGGGTGCCATCGATGAGGATGGATGGTATATGGACATTGGTGTGTTGAAACATATCCTAGGGTCACGTGAGATTTTTGAGACTCTTGTTGAATGCAACTCGAAGTTGCACATGGTGTTGGGTGACAAGAGTCAGAAGGAGATCCAAGAATTGGAATCTATGCCATTGAGGATGGAGACAATGTGGGTGATGTGGGTCGAGGGTGTACTGTTTGTACCATGAATCAGATATAGCATAATATATGTCTTGATGGTCGAGAAGAAGTGGTTTGAGGTCTTTTTCTAGGATGGGAAGGTAAGACTCAGTCCTACAGGCTCTAGCTCAGCTCGTATTATGCCTGGAGTTAGAGCACATGGTCTATATAGGCTGATGGGAAATCTTATGGATCATGGGAAAAAGAAGTAGGCGGAGCAAGTGTAGGTTCTAGAGAAGTAGTTTCAGGTGAAGGATTTAGAGGTAAAGGTTCATGTTCCAAAGGCTCATAGGGATTTGAGTCCTAGCGAGAGATACAGATTCAGAGAGAGACATTGCAACCAAGGAAGAGCATGTGATAAGTGGGGAGAAAGGTTTCTTCCACATCTACCAACAAGGAATCATGGAAGGATTGGAAAGCAATACAATAGAATAATAAGAATAAGGATGCTTCTAGTGATATCGACACTTGTAAGAGAGGCATAGTTAGTGCTATAAGGATTTTTGCAGTGGTCAATGCCAACAGTTGGGTGAGCGTTGCGAGTAGTGATGATAATGTTGAGTTACTTCCTAGACTTGGAAGTACCTCCCTTGCTAAGAGGGAGTGTTGATTTTTGAGTAGCTTGGGAGGTAATCCAAGCCCTAGGGTTCGGGGCTTGGAGGGTAGAGCACCACAAGAGTCACTTGTAGGCATGGAACCCAAGGTTAGGGTTTTTCACCCATCAGTATTTGGGCGAAAACCATGAAGAATTTAAGCATGAGGAAACTTTATGTGATAGAGGATGAAAAGACGAAACCAATGCATTAAGAATCACTCAAATCAGAACTATAGAACCTGAGTTATGAATTTTTCAATTTCATTGTCATGATTTTGGTAAGTAGTCTTGGGTTTAGTAAGACATGTTGACAGTTGGCGTAAGTTTGTTGGAGTACATGTGAAAGGTATAAATAGAAAACATATGTGAGCTCATTTACTCATCCAATGTGCATCTATTCATAGTATATCAACCTCTGAGGCAATCGAGTCATAGAAGAAGGAGGATGTTGATGTGAAGGTCTGTTTTAGGAGAGATACATCTGCAGCTAGGCCGAGGAAACTACAGGAGGAGAGCGACAACACTTAGGGTCTATTTTGGGCTTAAATGTGTGGGTATGTTTCCTTGTAACAGGTATGAATTGATAAGCGAAGGAAGTCACATAATCAAAGTTTTTTTGGTGTGTTGTAGGGGTGGAATTATGACTATAATTTAGGTCGTGGCCCACAAAAGATTCCAAGGTAGGCCACAGGCCTAATGTCCCCAGAACATAGTGTTGTAAGGGATGTTTAGGGCTATAAATTTTCCCTAGATAATAGTAGCAAGGAATAGGGATATTTGAACCTAAGCTCTAGTTGTTATGAGGTAGAGAAGAAGTGTTGAAGTTAGAGGATGTGGACTAAAGTTAAGTCCTAACCAAGCATCCTAACTGATAGCAATATTGGACCACATTTTAGGTATGTTTGTGTTGATCTTGTGTTGAATTGGGTACTATTGGATCAAATCTTTTGTGTAGAAATTTGCAACCTGTGGGAGCCATGTGTTGGGGTTATCTTGGGTGTTAAGAAACCCCACCTAGGAGCTAATTTTGCAATGAAGTGTTTGGATCCATTGGATTGGTGGAGAGTAGTGTGTTGGCTACCCAAAGTAGCCCTTGAAAAACCATCATAAAGTGGCATTGAAAGTTGAAAGTTGGGTGAAGATTTTGAGCCTATGTGTAGCTCTTTGATGGATAAAAGAGGCTACTACAAGGAAAATTGGAGCTCTGGTACTGGCTAGGATATAAGAGTAGATTGGATTGAACTGTGTTTATTATAGAAGAAGAGACTTGTACCAGTGATAGGTGGCAGCCCTCCTGGAGACTCTATGTGTTTTTATTTCATGGACTAAGGGGCTGTTAGAAAGCAGAACTAGAGTAAAGGACCAACAGGACAAGATACGACATAGAGTCTACAACATGATTGTCATTGTATCTTGTATTTGATATATTGTTGTATTATTCATATTGGTTTAATATAACGAAGATTGGGTTGTACATATTTGTATAATATTTTGTAAAAGGTTGTCTATACTTGTGCATGTGTGATTTACTACTTTATAGTTTCCATTGTGCAAAGTATGTTTTGTTTAGATTCTTGGTTTCGTAGCATTATATACTGTAAGATTCTAACCTAGACGAAAGATTGTGGAAATTCAACATCGTGTCAGAGCATGTCTAATTTACTTTGGAAGACAGTGAATCATTAGAGTGCACAACGAAGTACAACATAAGAGAGAGTTGGTCACATTATAAGTGAATGGCTCACTACAATGCCAAAGTTATAGGTTGGTCTCTAGTATGAGCAAGGTTTGGAAGGGTTGTCCAACTATAGTCCTTGGAAGGAAAGGATCAAGTTGATATTACATGTCCACAATATCTGAGAGTTTTCTAATAAAACCATCAAGAAGCCAACTGAACCAAAGGAGTTGGAAGTGTATGAGGATTTTGATAAGATGATAAGATTGATCATCCTTGATGGTGTCAATGATCCTCTGATACTTGATTTGTCTAGGAATAACACTTCACATGATATGTGGATGGCTCTTTAGAATATTTTACAGAATAAGAGCAAGAACTGGGTAGTGGTATTGGAGGATAAGTTGAAGTCCACCAAGATGATACAGGTTGAAGAAGTGACTTCGTATCTGAAGAGATTGTCTTAAGTCAAAGATTAGCTAGTTGTCGTTGTGGTGACTATTTTAAATTATGATATGATGAGGATTATTTTGAAAGAGTTCACTAAGGAATAGAAGCCCTTCATCAAAGGGATTTCTGCTAGAGAGAACTTGCCATTCTAGAATAGGTTTTGGGACAAATTCATTAAGGAAGAGTTGCAGGACAAGAGTCTTCATCTAAAGCAGAATAATTTTGATGATGACGTGGAACTCGCAAAACAAATGAAAGGTAAGAAAAATAATATATTGAGTAAAGTCAAGTGTTTCAACTTTGGCAACATTGGTAATTTTTTTTTGAGATGTCCGATGAAGAAGAAGGGAGATGACAATAAGAAGAAAGGAAATCAGGTCGTGAGTGTTGCCACCTTTACTAAGATAGAGTCTCTCACCAGGAGGTTGGAGGAGGACGTCATTGGTATGATCTCTCATTTCTCACAAGGTACATCGATGACAATGCATGGTATGTGGACAGTGGTATGTCGAAACATATGACAGTGTCACATGAGGTTTTCGAGAGTCTAGCTGAATCGGACCCAAAATTACACATGGTGTTCGATGACAAGAGTTAGAAGAAGATCTGAGGATTGGAAGTTGTGTCATTCAGGATGGAGATAGGATGGGTGATACAGGTTCAGGATGTATTGTTTGTACTAAGACTCATATATAGCATGATATATGTCTCGAAGATCGAGACGAAGGGGTTTGAGTTCTTTTTCTAGGATGGGGAGGGAAGACTCAGACCCAGAGGCTCTAGGTCCTTAGGTATTGTGCTTTGAGCTATAGACCATGGTATACATGCTGGTGGGAAATCCTAAGGATCATGGGAAAAATATGTTGGTGGAGCATGTGTAGGTTCGAAAGAAGCAGTTGTGGGTGCAGTATTCGGAGGTAAAGGTGAAAGTTCCAAAGGCTTAAAGGGAGTCGAGTTCTAGTGGGAGCTTGCATATTTAGAGGGAGACTTTGTAGCCTAAGAAGAATGCATGGTCAGTGGGGAGCAATGGTCATTTCACATCTCCCAAGAAGGAATCATGGAGGGATTGGAAAGCAATACATGTGAAGAAGAAGAAGATGAAACATGTTTCCTCTAACAACAACACCTCTGAGAGAGACATAGTTCATTCTATAGGGATTGTTGCAGTGGTGAGTGCGAAGAGTTGGGTGAATTTTGTGAGTAGTGATGATGATGAGGAGTTACTTCCTAGTCTTATAAGTACATCCCTTGACATCTGGGAGTGTTGATTTTAGAGTAGCTTAGGAGGTACTCTAAGCACTAGGGTTCAAGGTTTGGAGGGTAAAGCACCACAAGAGTCACTTTTGGGCTTGGAGCCCAAGGTTGGGGTTTTGCACCCATCGTGATTTGGGATAAACTATGAAGAATTTGAGCATGAGAAAATTTGAGGTGATAGAGGATGACGAGACAAAAAACAATGCATCGAGAATCACTCAAAGCATATCTCTAGAACTTAAGTTATGATTTCTTTTATTGTCATTGTCATTATTTGGACAGGTCAGCTTAGGTTTAGTAAGACTTGTTGGTAGTTGGCATAAATTTGTTGGAATCACATGTGAAATGTATAAATAGAACACATGTGTGAGCTCATTTACTCATTCAAGGCACACCTTTTCATAGTAAATCAACTTCTAAGGCAACCGAGTCATAGAAGAAGGAGGACGTTGATGTGAAGGTATGTTTTGGGAGACATACATCTGCAAGTAGGCCAAGGAAGCTAAATGAGGAGAGCTACAACACTTAGGTTCTATTTTGAGCTTAAATGTGTGGGAAAGTTTTATTTTAACATGTCTGAATTGATGACTGAAGGAAGCCACATAATCTAAGTGTGCTTTGGTGTGGTTTATGGCTGGAATTACACTGTAATTTAGGCTACAACCCATGGAAGATTCTAAAGCAGGTCACACCCCTAATGACCCTAGTATAGGGTGTTGCAAGGGAGGTTTATGTTTGTAAATTGGCCCTAGACAACAACAATAAGGAACAAGGGTATTTGGACCTAAGCTGCAGTTGTTAGGAGGCAAAGAATAAGTATTGAAATGGGTTGCATGGACTATTGTCAATCCTTATCTAGGCATCCTAATCTACAATAGTATTGGATTAGATTTGAGGTATGTTTGTGTTGATCTTGTGCTGAATTGGGTATTAGTAGATCAAATCTTTTGTGTGTACATTTTCAGCCTATGGGAATTGTGCGTTGGGTTTTTATTAGGTGTTAAGGAACCCCAACTAGGAGTAGATCTTCCATTGAAGTGTTTGGGTGCCATTGTACTAGTGAAGGGAAGCATGTTGGCTACCTAATGTAGCCCTTGACAGTCCATCATAAAGTGACGTTGAAAGATGAAGGTTGGGTGAAGTTTTTGATCCTATGTGTAGCTCTTTGATGGATGAAAGAGGATTCTATAAGGAACATTGGATCTCAGGTATTGGGTAGCCTAGAAGAGCAGATTGGATCAACCCATGTTCATTGTAGCAGAAGCAACTAGTAGTAGTGATAGGTGTCCAACCTCGTGAAGACTCTATGTGTTGTCCTTTATTGGATTCAGGGGAATCTAGAGGAAAAAATGGTATTCGAGGACCGACAAGACAAAATATGACATAGAGTCTGCAACATGATTTTTATTGTATCTTGTATTCCATAGAATGTTGTATTATTCAAATTGGTTTAATATAACAAAGATTGGGTTGTACATATTTGTACAATATTGTGTAAAATGTTGTCTATACTTGTGCATGTGTGATTTACTTCTTTATATTTTCCATTGTGCAAAGTAGCTTTTGTTGAGATTCTTGATTTGGTAGCATTAGAGACTCTAAGATTCTAAGCTAGACCCAAGATCATGGAACTTAAACAACATGTACTCCATTTGTCTTACAGGAAAGGTGATGAATGGGCTTGGGGAAAGGTATTAGAAATTTTTCTCAAGCTATATATTTTTGAGTGGTTACAAAAACCACATCATAGTTAAATTATTTTCTATTTTTCCAGTGAATAATCACACCATTTGGTCATTCAAATTCTTAAGAAAATTTTCCTGTAAGTATTAGGTGGCTTTATAAATCTCGTACGATAATCCCACAAATCTTCAACAATAATATTGAGTTATTACTCTAAGAATTTTAGTGTGTAACAGTTTGTTATATGTGTTTAATTTATAATTTACTATCTCCAATCCCAACAGGTTTTAGAGATAAAAATTTTAAATTGAAAAAAGTACTCATAAGCTGTAATAGAAAAATAAAATAAAAAAACTTCATTTGTTATGTTAATAATGTTTGGTTGCATGGATTTTGAGTCAACCTCATTTTATGGGACAAAAATTTCTTTTTATTTCATCATTTTCAGGGATTAGTTCAACCATTGAAATAACATCTCTAATGCTTATGTTGTAAATCACTTTCACTTTAATGGATGAAAAAAATTATTTATCTTTCAATCTTATGCCTTAGTTCCAACCTCCCATTAACATCTGTAATGTGTGCACCTTACTATTCTTACTACATACAATGTCAAATTCATTAATAAGTGTCCCTCTTTTGCATGTGGTATGTCTAACTTAGTGATGTCATTAACCTCTGGATTCTTTTCAACTTGCTTGTGAATATATCTTTTACACAAAAAATATTCTTCCCTATGACTGAATAATAAATACACACACAAAAATGCATGGTAAATTATAAGTGGAGAAGTTGTTGATTATGTGAAATTGTAGGTAAACCTGCACATGTTGGATCTAGATCTAAAACAATGAACAAAACATGTAAGGAAAGAAGAAGGAAAATTTGATAGAGTAAAGAATTAATGAATTCTATTCATTCTCTAAAAAGAAAAATTATAAGAGAACAAAATTCAATGAAATATATTATACATGCATGGACTAATAGAGTAGTGTATCTAGTAGTGAATCCAAAGAGATATGAACATGCACTAAATAAAAGGGACACCTAGTCCTATTTAATCAGTCATGCAAACATTAGTTAATTGCCTCATGCCAGTGGAGATTCGTAAAAATTAGGCATGCACTTGTGGAGTTCACTTTTGGTTATAGTAACAAGGTTTCCATGCATGAATCCACTCACTAGTCTAACTAAAGTACAATTAAGTGTATGTTATCTCCAATACCACAACTGAAGTACTACTAGGGAGAACCAAATGAATGGGTCCCTATAAGAAGCCATGTAAGGTACCCATTTTAAAATGTATTTAAGTAACATATAATAGATACAAGAAGAGGAAAGAGTGAAAACCACATGGGATGTAAGCCATCTCTCAAAATAAAATACTAAAAAAGAAATATAATGACTAGGTAGTTATGTCCTTCACCCCAAGGTGATTTCATAGAAACTGAAACTTGTTCTCAGTGAAAGTATTCGTGAAGATGTTTGTAGTATGTTCACAATTGGGACAATATTGTAATTAGATTATCTCATTATGTAACAATTATCGAATGTAGTACATGTCAAATCTTGATTATTTATGTTCATTTTTGTTGAACCGGATATCTAAAAAAAGTTAGTGTGCTTTGATTGTCTCACCAAATGACTATTGGATGATGAAACATGATACCAAGATTAACAAGCAATTTTTTCAATCAAATTTCATGAATGGAAATTATGACTAAACCTCTTTCTTTATCATTTTTCTATGACGAAGCATTTTCAAATTTCCTTTTGTTGGACCTACAAATAGGGTTGGAACCAAAATTGAGAACATATCTTGAATTAGAATTACAATAAATGTTATTGCTTGCCCCAATATGAATCAATGTGGCCAATGAGATCTGAGGCAGATTCTAAATCATAATTAATCCCAAAGTTTATGGTTCCCTATACATATCTAACTATGCGCTTGACATATTTCCATTGCAACTCATGTGGCTCTCGCATGTACCTAGAAATGGTGGCTACTACATATGAGAGATGTGGGTAAGATTGAGTGAGATAGAGGAGACTCCGCAGATGTTTGTACATGGTGTAATCAACAAACGGTGTATCCTTTCCATCCTCAAGGTGCACCCTTGATAATAAAGGTGTAGTTCTTGGCTTGTAGTTGATCATGTGAAAGAGAACTAAGAGATATCTCACATATTTGGACTGAGAAATTTCTATACTTGAATCATTATGGTTGACTTAAAGTCCAAGGAATCAATGCAAAACTCCTATATCAATCATGGAAAACCTATCATGCAAAGTGGTATTTACTATAGCAATGGTTGAGGCTAAACTACCTATGATTAGTAGATCATATTCATAGAGAACTATAAGCAACAGAGAGTCAAGTGTTCTTAGCATATAAAAATTTTGATCAAAGTTATATTGAATGAGATGTTTAGAGAGTAAATAGGAATCCATTTTAGTGTGCCATTCTCTAGGTTCCTCCTTGTGGCCATATAGAGAAGAGAGACTTGTTGAACTAGAAAACTAGAGATGAGTTCTTTACATACCCTTGTGGTTGTTCCATGTAAATTTTCTCTTTGAAATCACCAAGAAGAAATGCATCCTTCACATCCATGAAGTGAACATCCCACCTTATTTGTGTTGCAATGGGTAGAGTTAACAAAATATAATCCTTTTCGGCCATTGGAACACCTTTTTCATTATAATTGATGGCATGAACCTACTCAAAGCCTTTGGCCACCAATCATTCTTTATATGTACACACAGTTCCATCCACTACTTTCTTTTTCCATATAGACCCACTTTCATTAGAAAATCTTACAATTTGAAGGAAGTAGAACCAAGTCCCAAGTTTTCTTCTCAATGAGGAAGTTATTGTAGAAATTACGTTATAGATTTGCAATTGATCATGGATTTTTAATCAAAATAATAAGACACAAACCTATTCTAATGCTTTGCGGACATTAATTCACAATGTAAAACAAAAATGTCATACATGCAAGAAGAAATAACACACATACAACAAGTATTTTTTATCTAGGGAAAGAAATATGCTAAAAACCGTAATGCTTGCTAGCATTAATCAAATGAATATAGATGTATTAAAATTTATTTTCTCAACTGAGTTCACCCTGCAAGTGCACAACCTATCTCTCTACTCACTAAAGGCCTCTGACCTGGACTTAGTCAAGTTTTTCCACAGCTTGACCTCTTATTTCGTTGCACTTTTCCTTGAGGAATTCACCCCTATTATTTAGGAAATTCCTCTAATTAAATTGTGCAATTGCTTAGGTGATCATCTGACTGCATGCAACACTTGTACACTCAATACTAGTCTACAACTGATATTACACTACCTTAGAATCTCTACCTCAGCTATGTAACTTGAAGTCTCTGCATGCACTAGTTATTTTTGGATAATTTATCAATTAACTAGATGATCACTGAGTTTTACTAAAGTTCGAGTGCTTAACTAACCCTCCACTAGTTCCTCCAAAAGCTGGAACTAGTTTAACTGAAGACAACCTGAGATAACTAACCTTGACTGCTAAAATTAGGAATCACACATGTTGAACTAATATCTAACTTCTCCAAACTCGAATTTACTTATTAAACTGGGTGACACAAGCCATGTCACACAAGTTAGTATCATCAAATTTTTTCGTTAATGTGGAAATTCAAATTTACTCAATTTAATCAAGATAAAATCAAATTGAGATTTTCCCGTGGAATTGTTTAACACTCCCTCTTAGCGAGAAACGGATTATCAACCACCCATATCCTGCACCTATGGAACTCAAACTTCCCTCTTGACACGAACTTTGTCAAAATGCCAGCATCTCATTCCTATGTTAGAATGTACTGCAATAACATTGTAAACCTTTGCACACAGTCCTGTAAATGGTGATACCATATACCTATATGCTTGAATTGATCTTTAAAAACATGATTTTCAAAGGGCTTGATGAAACTCTAATTATCATAGTAGATCATAGTTGGATCCTTCATTTGACCAAACAATCCACAAGTATCTTTCTCATCCATATCACCTCACATGATGTTTTACTGAAGGCCATGTATTATTCTTCTATTGAGATGAGTGCCAAATATATTTTCTTCCTCCTCTACCAAGAAACCATTACATAGCTAACACTAAAAATTCCACTTAATGTACTCTTTCAGTCTGATGGGATCCCTTCCCAATTTCATCTTTGAAGCAACAAAAGTTCACTTCCTCTATTCATTTGTACCATAGTCCAAATTGGGTAGTGCCATTGAGGTACCGTAGAACATGCTTAGCTTCCCTCCAAAATAATTTGGCTATCCTAACCATAGCTTGGCTCAGCTAGTTGACTGCATATGCAATATATGGTCATGTGTTCATAAGATACATCAGTGAATAGACTATGTGCCAATAAATAGTAGCATCCACTTCTTCACTTGGAATGGCATCCACTTTCCTCTAGTTGGTCACTAAATGTTTCTACATGGGTTTCTAACTATCCATGTAGAACCTCTGAAGTATCTCATTGGTATACTTTCCTTGTGAGTTAAATAACTCCTCATCACCTTGCCATACTTCGAATCTAAGGAAGTAGTGCATGAGCCCCATGTCTTTCATTTCAAACTCTCTTCCATGGTCTTCCTTGCAATATCTAATCAAATTCTCATCACTAGTTAAAATCAAGTCGTAAACATATAAGACAATAACCAAAAATTTACCTTCTACCAAGATACAATAGAGTTTTTCATCTTCTTCATTTTTGGTGAAGCCCAAACCAGTGAGATAGTTATCGATCCTGGTGTACCAAGCATGGGATGCTTACTTGATACCATATAATGCTCACTTGAGCCTACACACATGATACTCCCGATCAAAAGTATTTAAGCCTTTAGGTTTCTTGATGTACACCTCCTCCTCAATAAATCCATTGAGGAACATTGTTTTTACTTCCATCTAGTGGATCTTCCACCCCATTTGTGCAGCCAGAGATATAATTGATCTAATGGATGAGTACCTTGATAGAAGATAAAATGCCTCCTCATAGTCAATCCCCTCAACTTGAGAGTACCGCTTGGCTACAAATATGGCCTTTTACTTTTCTATTCTTTCATCTGTTGCATTCTTTACCTTGAAGACCCATCTCAAACCCAAAACCAATTTGTATGTTGGTCTTGGGACCACTTCCCAAACACTTTTCTTTACAATGGATTCATATTCCTCCACCATGGAATCAAACAATACCCATTTGTCTACTGCTTCATTGAAAAAGTATAGCTCAAACTCTACAAGCTTAGTCATTAGATCGATGTACTCAGTGTACCAATCTATTCACCTTCTCTTCTTGTGATGATTTGTAGGAGCACCCACATTCTGCCTCACATCTTGCATAAGTCTCTAAGTTTCGTTTGTCCTTTTACTGCATTCTCTAGATGGTTCTTCTTGAGTGGTTTTCTCCACTCTCTTCTTCTCAAATTTTTGTTGCTTCAAAACTTATCGAGGTGCCCCCATTGGAGCTAAAACATCCTCTTTCTAATGGGATCTCAAGCTCCCTCTTAAGAGACCACCACATGCCTTTATCTTTGTCATATTTTAAATCCCTTGGCACAACTATCATTATGAGGGATGGATAGTACACACAATAGTTATGGGGAGTTTTTGTGTAACCCACAAATACCCCCAATTCTACTGTCAGATCTAAATTCTTCCTTGATTCTTTGGAGACATGGAAGCAAATAGAGGCTCCGAAAATCCTAAAGAACAACACAACTGAATTTCTCCACGCGAAAGCATCCACTAGTATAATCATGCCTAGAATGCGATGAGGACTTAGGTTATACAAATAAACTATTATGTTTCATGCCTCAGCCAAAAAATGCGTAGGTATGCCTTAGTCATGTAACAATTCCCTTATTGTTTCCATAATGCTACTATTCTTTATCTCAGCCACTCCATTCTATTTTTGGTTGTGGAGTGTTGTAAACTCTCATAAAATTCCTTCTTTTTCACCAAAAAAAAATCATTTGAAACATACTCACGTCCATTATTTCTCCTCAAAGCCTTCACCTTCTTGCCTGTTTCTCTCTCAACTAGTGCCTTAAATTCTACAAACTTGGAAAATGTCTCCTCTTTCTTCTACATGAAGAAGATACAACACTTCCATGAGAAGTCATCAATAAAAATGATAGAATATAGTGCCTGGTACTGGAGTCCATTGAGAAAGGTCTATAAACATTAGAGTGGATTCTTTCAAGGAATGCATGTGATTTGTTGTCCTGATTATGCAATGTGGATTTTGTGTACTTCCCCATGGTATATCCTTTGCATGCATCTTCCTAACCAAGTGATCCTTTACAAAGTATTGTGGTTATGTACTGCATGATATTCAAAGTACCATGGTGAAAATAACCAATCTTTCACCAACATCACAAGTCTACACCTTCTCTGACTTTGTGCTCAATCCAACACAATCCTCCAAATATAGCTTGTAGAGGTTCTTCACATGAACCTCAATTTGTTTCACCTATCCCATGGCTATCCATCTCAGAAAATCCTTTCCTTTTTTGAAGATCACCTCATAACCACAGTCTTACAAAACTGCGACAGAGACTGTAGTGGCCAATCTAGGGTGCTATATTAGACTAGATTTAATATCAACCAAGGTAGGTAAACTTAGAGGCATGTGTCTAAAGTCTATAGACCTAAAAGGATCTCATCTACCTAGCTAAGTGTCTACTGTGACAGGATACAACACTCCTTTACAAGAGATCAAAATATGTTTCCTCTCACACCTTAACACTCAAATTATCTAATTGAGTTAACTGTTCTAAAGAAGCAACGTGTTACTAGTCTGAGTTTTCAACCCTCTTACAAGGATATCATTCACAAAAGCTCTTTCCAGCTAGCACACTAAGCATTTATGAAAACCAAAAACTCTTTTAAGCACATTAAAATTTAGATGCATGAAAACAAAGTCCACAGAGATACTTCGAAATTCAATGGTCGATCAAATCTTTTACAAGATATTGTTCAATAATCTAGCAATTGAATTCTCAAGCTATCACCATGAATAATACTTGCAAGAACTTCTAATCGAATCAATAAACTCACAGGCAAGAAAATAATATTAAATGTTATTCAGATTCGAAAATGCTATGGAAATGAAAATAAACGTATACCAATCTCCACGTAGGGCCCGTCCACGCTTCAATGGCACACTTAGGAAACTTTAAGCGATGAAAACGTTAACGTGTAAGCACTGTAATGGTAAAACGATGCCTGTAATTAAGTTCTAGAAATCGAATCACATGCAAGAGCAATGTTCTGGAAACAATACACAAGAACAACAACCGTTCTGGACAATACAATACGCAGTCTTTTTATCTGCTTGTCTCCTATCCTATATTCACTAACTTTCCCTCTATAATCAAATGTACATACATTATTATGCAAATGTTTCTAATTTTACAAAAGAGCGGTTTTTGTCTTTTCTAATCTTAACTGATTCCCAAAGCAAAACGAAATCAGTTTAGGTAACTCTGGCTTTTTGTTTCTTTTGTGACCAAAAAGGCTGGGTTTGACCAGCATTGACCATGTATCCAAGAGCTTTAGATTCGGTGTTGAATAGAACTTTCACCATGTATGTACATCCCAAATCACATTCCTATCCTTTTTTTTGATTTTCCTTCCATGCCATATGTCACATCATAAACCATTTACAGGAAGTCATGACATCCTGTAATTTTGTTGAAAATTTCTAATTTTTAACATAAAAATTCACAAATTAAATTGAATGTAAAATAACAAATATAATGCTTTGATTAATCAATTTCAATGTACTATGAGGGGTTTATGGGAGAAAATGATAGGCAAATGATGGATTTCAAGAAGAAAAGGATGGCAATGAAATGGTACCAACAGAGACGAGATTTTTCTTTAATCTCGGAACAAACATGACATCCTTGAGCTTGAGGGAGGAGACTGAATCCCTTTGAATGGTGACTATACCAATCTAAATCACTCTATACCTTATGTCGCCCCCCATCTCAATGTGCATATACAAATATATCTCCTCCAGGTCACTGAAAAATCTCTACACCCTCTCATGTGGAATGATGCACCTGTGTCAAAGTCCTACACGCTCCCCATCACTATTTTGGCCATGAATGAAATGAAGGTAAAGTCAAGCTCGAACAGTGAAGCCAAATATTCACTTGATGCTCCTTTTGAGCTCTTCTTGCTTTCCTTTTTGTGTAGACACTTCATGGAATAATGCCTGAATTCATATGTAATGAACAAAGTTTGTACTGCACAGAGTAATCCTTTGATACCAATGTAATGAACAAAGTTTGTATACTTGAAATATTCTGAATATGTCGAAGGCAAAGACATCCATTCTAGGAAAATTAAGTGTATAATGAATATTATATAAATAATTGATAAGATATGACACTATTACAATAAGGGTGAGGGGTTGCTTATGTACCTTAAGAAGCTACCTCTTCACCAACGGCTATGTCATTAGAAACATACCTTTTCATTAACTAGTTAATAATTAATCATTGTTTATTATTATTATTATTTTACATTATTTGTATTATTTCTTTATGTAATTTTATTCATAAAATTGCCTTCCTCTTCAAAAAGATTTGTCCTGAAAGCTTACTAGTGAAAGGGCTTGATCTCTTTTCCCATTTCCAATATCTTCTCATCTCTGAATTTTCATCTTTGTTGACACAAGGCGATATGATGCTTTGAGTGATAGAAAAAATTGTCTAACTCAGAATGGATTGAGCAATCCTAGATTAATCTTCTGTGGAATCTTTTGATCACTAGAAATTTGTAATGAATTGTTATCATAGGCTTCGATTATGCAAACTTCGGTATTCCTTGGAACATAAATATGTTGTTTCCTTTTTGAATGGTTCAAATATGTAGATTGACTTCGTTTTTTACTCTTATGATTCAGATGTTAATAAGGAGCTCTTATAGTTTTATATTTCTCTAATATGTTTGTGGTGATTTCTCAATTTACTTCTGGTACTATTGTTGTTGAGTTGGTTACTGAATCATCACTTAGAATTTCCATTATTTGAACTGCAATATTTTAATTGGTTTTAATTTCTATATATTTATCTTCTTCTTGAGTTGTTATATTAAATGGTGACTTCAATACTTCTTCTTGAAGTTGTTCTAACTTGTCATTTAGTGACTTCTTGTCACTTCTAATCTTTTTTATTTATGTAAGAAGGTTTTGATTATGATTCCTTAGATGTAAAAGCTCTTCGTTTTCTAAATCATTGACTTTTTCCTTAGTATCTTTCCCTTTATCTTTTATACTTTTGATTTTTTCTAATAAATTTTTTTATTAAGGTTCTTTAAGTGTAAATTTTCATCTTCCTTATCTGATAGACATTCGTTGAGCTTCTGCTTGGAACTTTCTTTTTCTTGTTTTAGTTTCTTTTTCTTAACCTTATATTTCCTGATCCGTTCAAGTAATTTTTTATTGTGATCGCTTAGGTGCAAATTTTTTTTGTCATTTTCTTTTGACTTATTGTAAAGCATGTCTTCGAGATCTTTATATTTTCCGATTTATTTTTCTTTTGTCATAGTTTTGCATTTTCTTCATTTAATCTTTTAATTTGCATCAAGTTATTACCTTGATATTCTTCCAGAGTAAACAATATTCAACATTTTGGACAAAGTATTATGTTATTTTAAAAAATCGATAAATATTGATCTTCTATTTGAAAAAATGGACATGTGGTCAAAAAAATAGAATTATGTATAGAATTCTTAGTTTCTTCATTCATTTTCAAATCAAACTTTGTTTCTTTCTCATCATTGGTTAACTCCAATTTTTCCTTTCTCAAAATTATAATCCTTTCTTCACTTCTTTGAAATATATTTCCTCTCAACTCTTTACTCGTGAGTATTGTTGAAGTATATATTTCTTTACTTTCGAGTTGAGGTGGGATTTTTTTAAGTAGAAATTTATAATCACTCTTTTATGCCCTTATTC
>APFE031527051.1:71157-86591 GCA_000404065.3 Pinus taeda | reverse complement strand
ACTTTCATTAACTAGTTACTCATAATCATTTATTTCTATTATTATTATTATTATTATTTTACATTATTTGTATTATTTTATAAATATTTTTATTCATAACATCATGACAATAGAAGCATTTATTTTTGGACAAATCTTTCTTCTTGCCTCCTTGACTAAATTCTGGTTTATATTGGGATTTTTTCCCTTTTCCCTTCGTTTCCTTTCTAGATAATGCAATTTTTTCTTCATCCTCTCCCTTGGATGAACTCTCATCTCCAGTATTCTTGCTTATTTCCTCCTAGACCAAATCAAACCATAATCTCTCCCAATTCAATTGTTTCTCCCACCCGTTCACTGAATCTTGATAGCAATGCCAACTCTTGTGAAGGCCTAGAAGGACTAGCCTTACTAACTATTTTTCAGGGACAGTAACGGTGACCCCACCAAGTTCATCACTACGCTGTGTAACCTTGTTCAAATACTACATAATTGTGTCATTCTTCTCCATCATGATACTTCTAAGTTTATCCTTGAGTGTCAACTTCCTATGGTCACTACTATTCTCGAACAATTATGTTAATTCTGTCCACATTACAAATAGAGTTTCTTTTCCATAGAGATTTGAGATAATATGATCCCATACTCCCTTCAATATTATTCTCCTCGCCTTAGTTACATCTTTCTTCTAGTGAGAAAGGTTATAAGCATCATATGCTTATTGTTTTGCAAGATCTGACTCAATGTATTCTAGCAATCTGTTGTCATCCAATACTACCTCCATGCAATCCTTCCATGCAACAACAATAGAGGTGAAATCCAAGGCATACTCTAGCCTTAGTCAATTGAATTTCATCTTCTCAGCTTTGAAGAAATCCTACTACATTGATATTGAAATTCAATCCTCTGAGAAACAACTTCAAATTTCCTTCTCTAATGTGAATCCATCTCTCATACCATGTAGAAATTATGTTGTATATTTGCAATTTCTAATGAAGTTTTAATCAAAATCACAAGACACAAACCTACTCTACTTCTCTATGGACATTAATTCACAATTTATAACAAAAATCTTAGACATGCAAGAAGAAATAACACACATGCAACAAGTAATTTTACCCGGGGAAAGAAATCTACTTGCATTAATCAAATGAACAACGATGTATTTCAATTGCTTTACTCAACTCAATTCACGCTGCAAGTGCACAACCTATCTCTCTGCTCACTTAAGGCCTCTAAACAAATCTTAGTGAAATTTTGCTTCATATTGATCTCTGGTTTACTTCAGGGATTAGACCCTATTATATAGGAAATTCCTCTAATTGAATTGTGTAATTCCTTAGGCTGATCATTTGACTGCATGCAACACATGTACACTCAAGACTAATCTACAACTAATGTTACACTACCTTGGAATCTCCACCTCAACTGGGTAACTCAAATTCTTTGCATGCACTAGCTATTTTGGGTTGATTGATTCGTTAACTAGATGATCACTAAGTTTGACTGAAGTCCCACTGCTTAAATGGCCCTCCACTAGTTACTCCAAAAGTTGGAACTAGTTTAACTGAAAACAATTTGAGGTGACTGACCTTGAATACTACAAATTGACAATCACACATGTTGAATTGAACTCTAACTCCTCCAACTCGAATTTACTTAGTAAATTGGGTGACACGGGTAATTTCACACAAGTTAACATCATCCAAGTTGTCTGCGGATGTGGAAATTCGAATTTTCTCAAGTTAATTAGGGAAAAATCAAATTGAGAATTTCTTTCTGCATTTTTCAACAATAGTACTCCTCTTCAATATATGTTTCCTAGAAAGGATTACTTACATTTTCTTCATAAGTTTGAGGGTTGGAGGTTAGAACCATATAGAAATCCATGGGAATAATTGGTTCTATAGCTATGAGTGCATGAGGTGCTTCTTCAAATTAATATCTCATGGAAGGATCATCCAAAATATCACTCTTTAGGAACCACTTTTGTTTCTATGGTGGTTGGGAATATAAATTTCCACATACATGCTCATGATATTTGAAATCGACTTCAAAACTTAGATATGAATTAGAATTTTAATGATGGGATGCATCATCTCTTAGATCTGTTATAGGAGGAAACACAAAAATTTATGAATGCTTCTCCTTAGATGCATGTAGGGGAATTTCATTAAAGTAGACACTCCTCTCAATGAAGATCTTTTATTTTGAAATATATAGCAACCATTATATCCCCTTGCACCATCTATATATCCAAAAATCATACACTCTTTTCTTTGAGGCTACAAATATTTCCTCTTTATTGAAGGAATGTGGGTGCATGCATGAGATCCAAAAATGTGAAAATCTATAAATTTT
Source organism: Pinus taeda (assembly GCA_000404065.3). Lineage (NCBI taxonomy): Eukaryota > Viridiplantae > Streptophyta > Pinopsida > Pinales > Pinaceae > Pinus > Pinus taeda. Next base: position 84,251 of record APFE031527051.1, on the reverse strand, counting down.
AGTTGCATGCACTCCATGCTTCAAAAGGTTTTCTTATTATAATATATTTGTGAGGAGATATATTTCTTATGTGTAAGATACCCTCTTGGAATTATCTCCTTAAATTTCTGAGTTGGCTTGAGTTTTCAATGTGACATTTTGTCAAATAGTGTGCAAGCTACTGGTTTTAGGTGAACTTTTCTTTAATTTAATTTTGAGAGAGAAAATAGGGTTCTAGATAAATGTTCCCAAATTGCAACATATCATTCATCATATTTTCCAAAAATTTTAACAAATTGGAAATTTTATACCAATTTTCCCTCAAGTTATATATATGTTGGTTGCTAATATCCACGTTGAAATAAGACTGAAATATGAACAAATTGAGCTTTATCCACTACTCAAGCAAACAAACTAAGTATATTGTTTGTTGGATAATGAAGAAAAATATGTTGAAAGAGGAATAGGAACATGAAATTGTATGATTGAACTTGTACGGTCGAGCAAGAACATGGATCCGCTAATGGATAGCCAAACATGATACCTTGAGAAAATTGATCTAATTTCCTTCCTGAACATACACAATCTTCTTTATTCCCCCCAACTTGATGCCCTCATCCAATTCAACTAGTAAAGGAAGGGCATATCATAAACTTAATTCCCACAATTTGAATCTAAAATAATCATGTGCTTACTATGACAATAGGGGATAGTCATTAAGTGAAGTAAATACAAACAAGTTCTTTGATGGAATTAATGAAGTTAATATATGTGTGTTGAAGAAATTGGAAATACACAATCACTAGGCTCTTCATCAAGTAATCACATCCATTCCTACACAAGTGATTTTATTAGATTCCATTTACAGACCTCTTTTCATAAGAAATTGACTCATATTTATTTCCTTCTTGTTTTGCATGAGTTCTTGTTCTACAAGATCATTTGATTTCCACCTAGAACAACAATCGACAAACTACTGTAAAATCATATTTTCTTCTTGTGGGTAAATTCCAATTCTGATCTTCATGCAAATTTCTATTGTAAATCAATCAGAGAAAGTCACTATGAGGTGTGGAGCATAATGCAAATTTCTTGATGGGTGTGACCATACTAATTGTAAAGTTATGAAAATATTATCATAGTGGATGCCATTTTATCTTTACATCTTACTATATTGATTCAATCTTTGTAACACATTTCATGCAATAGACTTGTTTTACCATTATGTCTCAAACTGTAAATTGGTTTTCAACAAAATTTTGTGAGGTATTTGGTATCACTTATATTCTTACGCCTGCCCAAAATTGTAGACAACAGATGCACATTTTTCAAGAAACATGAAAAATGGATGTAGGTAACAATGGTTGATTTTTTTAAAAATATACATTAGTTTGATTAGTTTTTTTTGTGTTCATTTACCTTATTATAGATAATCTCCCTATTAAATTTCACTCATCTACCTGATACATGGATCTCACGAAAAATGTAAAATGGTTGAAGGTGACAGTGGCCATTTTTAAAAAATAATAAATCATAATTGACTGAAATTTGGTGTGATTTTTCAACATACCTCGATGCATTTATGATCCAAACTTTGTGGCAATCCAATTTGTTTCTTATGAGATATTAGAAAATAAATGTATGCTTTGTATATAAAGAAAATGGCATTAACTATACCTATGAACAATAGCTTGAGGTGATAGTGTGCTACATAGGTTCGGCATAAACAACACATAATCATATTGATGGGTCTAGGAAAAAACTTGTGTGCAGTAATTTCATATGGAAATTCACCCTTTAATTAAAGGAATTTTATCTATATCACCTGCGTTGATTGAACCTTTGTTGCTTTACCTATATTGGCTGTAATGTTTTTTGATATGTACATTGCTTTTGTCGGGTAGATACAAAAAGGGAATTGTCTATTTTATTTTGCTGGTAATGTTGATTTGAGAGTTAAAGATGAGGGAACACATGTATTCTGACTAGAGGTTGCAAATATTTTATGTAGGATGTGAACTACCGAAAGAAGAAAATATATTGATATATACAAACTTTGTTGAAGGAGATGTCTCTAAATTTATTTGAAAATAACTTGGAAAAATGTTGAAAAATGTTGCTACAAGAAACTAGAAAATAAACTATTGTAATTGCTCGGAATTCTCTTAATTATTGCCACTAAGGTGCAAGTTCTTCATCCAATTTCAAACTTGTGCAATCTTGTGTATGTGAATAAATTACCTTGATGTCAAACATAAGCAAGAATCATTGGATTACCAATGATTGAGGAGGGTTTTTAACTGTTGCAAGATATCCCATCTTTGATGTCAATCAGAATCAAGGAACTCAGTATATTTTATCACTTATGGAAAATTTTATTTAAGTCTAATGAATTATAGAATTCACCTACCAATATATATATTGATGTATTTCCTTATCAAATGACAAGGATACCTACCTTTAGGCATGCAGGGTCTAAGGTATCATAGAAATGTGTTGAATTTCAAGTCCAAAAGATGTGCTTAAGTTGAAAGGTTGAAACTTTCTATAAGGAGATCCTTAATCAATCTCCCATTATCTAACTAAGCAGATAAATATTATGTTTTAGAAAAAGTAAAATAAACATCACAAATAAGCTTTATTTTGAATCTAGCTAGGGAGTTGCCTCGTTTTCTAAATATAATTATTCTAAGTAGTTACAAGCTCGTATTTACAACTAAGATTATTTTTATCATTACTATTTTTATCATTTTTTTCTTTATAATACATCATCCTAATATTCTTGAAGAAAATAGGATCTCCTTCAAGTGTAGGAATACATCTAGTGTAACCGTGTGCATAGAAAAATTACAGTTGTAATCATGTTCAAGCTATTAGAAATACTAGAACATGAGGAATATGTTGCTTCAAACGATAAGGTGTCGAGAATTGTTGAAAGATGTGCTCCTTATACATAGAATTTGGTGAGAGAAATGTAACAAACACTTCAATCTTATGTTCCAATATTTTCTCTTCATTAGTTGATTCCTAAGATTCTTAGGCTTCCTCAAATTTGCAAGGACAACTCGGAAGTCGTTTTAGATCTTCTTGCTAGATTTGTTCATGGATTTTTTCCTCTTCTTCAAAACTAGATCTATCTCTAGTTATAGCTCTAGAACTGGAACAAGGATTTCAGAAATTTCTTGTTGTAATGAGCCCTTCTTTGCTAAACAAATTCTTTAACATCTTCTTTTTACTCGTTGATAATTCATTTCTTTAGTACATGGGGATTGTTTTAATCCTATTTGTTGGAATTATTCCTCTACCTCTATATGTTTTAATGAATTTAACTCTATTTTCTCTCAACCTCTACATATGGCACTTAACATATTTTTGCTTTGTAGGACACACTATGGTGATTATGGAAGTTGTTACCTCTCGTTTTATATTCCTACTCCCCTAGGTTTAAACTTTTGTAAAGTAGAATAAAAAGAATTTCTAAATTTTTATAAAGAAAAACTAAATCTCTTCAATCAATCCTTTTTCATCTCTTTAGCAAGGGCGCCAAAATTTTAGGTCATCTAGTAGAATAAATTTCAAAACAGTGATTTGTTATCCTAGGGTAGGTAAACTTATGAAGCGAAAGCACTATATATGCATACCTAGATGTTGAGGGTTCCTATGGAAAAGAAAATGTAACTCAAAATACGTAATCTCCAAAATTAGTTTATGCTTAAGATTGTTTTCAATAACATTTTACCAAATTATTGACTTCGATATGGTAAAACTCCATATACAAACGAACACACCACACATCACACTAGGTGCTTCATTGTAAATGCACTCTATTCAATCAACTGGATTGATGAATTCTAATGAAGGATCTTATGTCAAAAATCAATTTTCTGAAAGCAGAAAGCAAATGCACTTGAAATAATTGTTGATAACTGAAACATTCTAAACTTCAATTCAATATCATAATTATGAATTAAAATATATTGAACTAAGATATTTTTTTTTTTACTGAATATCACTTTTAAAATAAAATATAACCAATATAAAACAATCCTAATATGATCTCATTCATTAACCAATGCTCTTTTTCAAAACTGTCACCAACAAGAAATTACAAAAATTTCTATAATAATTGTAGGAATTTACATTTTTCATTTTAATTGATGAAAATGACTAAGACAGTGAATCTAAACATGATTAATAATTTCTAAAGAATCAAAATCAAACAGATAAGAAATACAAAGGAGCCCTCCTAAACATGTTGTATAAAGTACCCAAGAGCTTAGGAAAATGTTACACCAGTAAACACAAAGAGTCGTTTTATATTAAACAACTTCACACTTGATTATAGATAATAATTTCTTATTGAAATAAAAATATGGAATAATTGACTAAATCCCCGCCCTCTTCATGAGGATTTATTTATACATAAACTGTCAATGAAAAATGATAGAACCAAATCCCCAAATGAAGAATTTGATCAAATACACTGCAAATTTGGAAAATCAGAGACACGAAATATTTAGGTTTGACAGTCTTAGAAAATCTTGATATCTCCCAAATTGTGCACTTTGTGAGGATTTTTCTTCCGATTCACCTAAATGAGGATACTACGCACAAAACTCGTGTTTCAGAATTTCAAGGTATGTCTTCGTCTGATCTGAAAGTGAGATGAAAGTTGACTATTAAAAAATTCTAGTTATTTTAACTGAAAATTTGACTCCGACCATGGTCTCTCAGAAATAATATGGCAAGTTATGGTCAACCATGGTCACCATTATTGACCACAGACACCCATGGTCAGCTATGGTTAACCATGGTCAACCATATTTCACCATGACCATCATGGTCAAACATGTACATTAATTGTCAACCACGTGCATCACCGGTCAACTATGGTCCAACATATTTGACATGGTTGATAGGCATCAACATTGAACATAGTTAACCATAGCTAATATGGTTAACCATGGGAAACAATGGTCAAACATGTCAACCATAGTCACCATAGTCAACCATATACAACCATGGTTCAACACAATCAACCATGTTTCACCATGATCGTCATGGTCAAACATGTGCATAGATGGATAACCATGGTTGATCATATTCAACATGGTAAACCACGATATAAAATATTAACCATGGGAAACCACATTCAACAATGTTATCCATGGTCAACATGATCAACCATGGTCTACCATAGGTAGTATGGTCAATCGTGGTCAATCATAGTCATTCATAATCAATTATACTTAAATGTGGAAAATCATGGTCACTCATGATTAACCATGGTTGGCCATATTTCGCATGGTCAACCATGGTCAACCATGGTTGACCATGGTGATCCATGGTTGATGATATTCGAGATGGTCAACCATGGTCGATCCATTTTCAATTATGCAAAATAGATTGTTGACCGTGGTCAACCATGGTCATCCATTATTAACACTGCCAAACATAGTCTACCATATGTAATATGGTTAACCATGTTCAACGACAATCAATCATAATCTTTCATGATCAATTATAGTTAAATGTGGACAACTATGGTTAACCATAGTCACCCATAATAGACCCTCATTGCTCATAACTTGAACATAACCATATTTAAAAGTAGGTAATAAAATTCAACCATAGTGAGTTATGGTCAATCATGATACTTCATGACTAATCACATTATACCAAAGTTGACCACAGTCAGCTAAGGTCGACTATGGTCAACCATAGTCACAGTCAATGACCATGACATGATTGGACATTGTTGACTACATTCCACCATGATCATCATGATCTAACATGTAAATCCATGGTCAACTGTAATCAAAATAGTTGACCATGGGAAACCACATTCAATATGATCAATCATGCTTTAAGATAAATAATATGGTTAACCATAGTCAATCATAGTCACTAAAACAATCATGGTTAATCATATTTCATTATAATCACCTATATTTGACATGGCTGATGGAAAAATTAGTCAAATATAATTTGACATAAATATAATATGATCTATCATACTCAATTATAACCAAAAACTTACATTTTTTTTGCCCACTTAGTAATTTTTATAAATATAGTGGCACACTCAGTTCCTCAATCATCTCCCTTTCGAAATAAGCCAGAAGACTATCCACATTTCTCCGGCCCATGGATTATCAAATATAACTTTCGTTTAGGGTAGAAACTTTTAGGATAGTTTTCATTGTTAAGGAACGAAAACATGATTTTATTGTCATTCTTGTCCAGTACTTCTAACGTGCCTCTAACATCTTCGGTACGTGAAACTCGGCGACCAATATATCTAACACTATTGAGCCATAAATATGCTAGGCAGTATATGCTCACCATAAGATAGAAACAAGTATATTATTACATCTTCGGTACGTGAAACTCGGCGACCAACATATCTAACACTATTGAGCCATAAATATGCTAGGCAGTATATGCTCACCATAAGATAGAAACAAGTATATTATTCAGTAATAAGTCTGTACTACCCCAGGCATAACCTGGTAAATAACCCTAGCCTTGAAACTTGCAGCTCTTACAACATACAGTGTCATATTCATACCTACCTCAAGTCTCTCCACGGTTAGATGTAAGTATATACTGGCCCCGCATTTATTTATGGCTAGATAGCCTGGTAAATAACCCTAGCCGTGAAACTCACCACTCTTACAATGTACAGTGTCATATCCATTCCTACCTCAAGTTGTCTCCATTTCGTATGTGGACTGTTTAATCGACTGATGCCATCAACCACCGGATTCCTTTCCCGTTGTGAATCATCTTTAGGCGAGAAGTTTCTTCACGAAGATGGATCAATAAATGAATGTACGTCTGTGTAGTTAATTATATGTGAAAAAGTCATTGATTCTAGAAGGCTCTGCAACCATTTTCCCTCATTCCATTGCTTCTTGTTTCCCGGGCGGGATCATTTTTTAATGGGAGTCTGGCTAGAGGGAGTGTGAGAGATAACCCTGCTCTACTTTGCCACTGATGGTTATGGGTATTTTTACCTCTATTGAAAATTCCGAAAATATCTTGGAATTTTGATAGTCAATTATTTGTTACCTCTCTTTGACTAGATTTTACGATATTCCATTCATCCACTTAATTCAAATATAGTCATGTAGACAAACACTTTGAATAAATTTAATTCTTAGACTATTGTTTGACGCCTCTCTTCACTACCAATCCATTTAATTCAAGTATAGTGATGCACATAATTATATACATAGACAAATGATTTAAATAAAATTAATTTACGTTTCTCCTGGATTATATAACTATCAGATTTTGGGGTATTCCATCCATCTATTTAAATTTAATCTCAATAAATTAAAAAATTAAATTTATTTCTTAAATGATTGTATGATTTTTATCTGAATTATCTAACTATTTAACAATCAGATTCTGGAATATTTTATTAATCTACTTAAGTTTGGTATGGTGATGTACATGGACAGAAAATTTGAATAAATCTAAATCTTTCGATTGGTCATGTACAAGGACAGGAAAGTTGAATAAATTTAATTCTTCGGCTATGGCTACTCGCAGATTTCGTTTAAAGCTATTGAAGAGTAATTTTCTCCATATGTTACATTTGTACCTTTATATATTATTATTCAGAGTCATGCTCAATCACTGCCCATCTTTCTTTGTAATTTTATGGAAATCTGGATGTCCTTTTAAAACCATTATTTTCTCATGGTTGACATTCTATAATAAACATCTATCATGGGATAATTTACAAAAGATGAATTGGTTAGGGCCTAGGTATTGTTATGCCTACCGATCAGCGAAAGAAAACAATTATTACATGTTTTTTCAATCTCCTATATCCCAGCAACTCTGGCATGACCTTGCTGCATATTTTGGTTTCTCCTATGTATCTCATTCTTCAATAAAAGAAGCTTTTGTTTGGTGGAGTTGTTAGAAAGAATCATGGAGGCCAATCATTTTGCTAGCTCTCTCATTTATATGGAAATGGAGGAATAATATTATATTTTGAGATAGAAAGGAGTTTTTCATGGTTGTATTCAATAACATTATATCCCTCTTCAACATTATCCCAACAAAAACTTCTCAGCGTAATAAGTCAAATCAAATAGCACAATCTCCAGAACTTATGGTTTTCACAAGAGCATATTTTGATGGGCCAGCTGAGAATGACATATGCTTATGCGGGGTCCATATTATTATGGAGAATGACCTGCAATATCAAATTTTCTGGAATGGGGGAAAGGGTACCAATAATAAAGCTGAGGCTATGGCACTCGCAGAACTTCTTACTATCAGCCATTTTCTAAATATTCAAGCCCTTTTGATATGCGGAGACTCCAAAATTATTATCGAACATGGCACAGGGAAGAATCATATCAAAAAGCAGCATCTTGTTGGTTAGATGAACATAATCACATCTCTATGGGGGAGGATGGAGGGCTACACAATTCAGCGTATCAACAGAGCTCAAAATTCTCAACTTGATATATTATCCAAGAAAGGTCTACTCTCACAAAAGGGTTTCAGGAATATGGATGTAATATTAGAAGCGGAAGCTTTCTCCATTCAGGGATTCTCTCCCCCCGGTACATAACCTCTAATTTTCATCGCAGAATCCCAAGTATGTCTTTCCTGTTTACTATATTTTGGTTTTTTTCATATGTCGCTGTTATCCTCCCTGGTGGTAGAATGATCATTTTTGCTCCACTAGATCTTGCTGGATTTCGCATTTTCGCTATCTTTCTATCTATCTAGGTTGTTTTGTCTCCCTCAGAAGTATCTTACTATTTATTCGTCTACAATGGGGATATTTTTTGGCCAGCCGACTTTTCTTGAATTGATATTGTTCAGACTTTGGTCAGCTTTATTTTACAAGCTATACCATGATGTAATATGTTTGTCCTTTATGTATCTTATATAATACAATCAAGCTTTTTTCGCTTTGAAAAAAAATATATATTATTTAGAGTCAGTTTTGTGTATGCAATGATGATAATGAATCTGCCCTTGTCTCTACGCAGTCCGAACATGGTAACCATTGTACAACACAGCATGACAGTGTTTAACATCAATCACTCCAGTGATTAGAACATCTTTAACAACAATCACTCCACTGATTAGAACATCTTTTACATTTCTTCCCCTAAGTGTGTACAACCTACCGCTATCAAAAGAACATTTAACGTTCCAAATCTCTTATTCTGCTCTCCACTATATCTTTCTCTTTGATGCACAATTTTATTAATTCTCACAGTTGTAGTCTAACTAGCCGGAGGAATTGTCGGAAAGTTATGGAAATTCCGGATATATTTAGATAAAATCCGACAACTATTTTTGTAAATCCAAATTATGGTTGCTAAACTTCAAAATTTTAAGTGTCCTAGACACTTTTGATGGTCCTGAATCCATTTCCACCATCAAAAACAGGATTCAAGCATTGTCTCTACAAGATTTTTTAAATTTTTTTTGCCCAAATTCCAACCATTTTTAACCATCCCAGCAATTCCTTTACCTTGTTAAAAGATTCCATTTTCATATGGTTGAACTCTATATTAATTCGGAATATAAAGCTACAAATATAATGAATGGGTGATAAATTGAATATTTTAAATTCGCGGTTACATTAATATAGTAATATAGTGAAAGGTATCGGTTAAAACGGATTTAGGGAATACATGGTGAGTGTATTCCAAGATAATCTTTTTATTGAGGTTTATGTTTTATTCTGACATGATGTTTCATTGAAAATTTCCATGGTACTGATTTCCTTGATTACATTAATTTTCTCAATAAAAAGAAAAGAAATTATAATTAATTTTATAAATCTGTAAATTCTTATTAAAAGTTTTGATAGCAAAAGAAGCTAAAAAAATATAAAAAAATAAAAATTGTTATAAATGATTTATAAATTTTGTGATGCAGAGTGCACTCCCGTTTAAGATATTTTGGAACTTCAAAAATAATGGAAGTTTTTCCTTAAATATAAATTATATTAAATATTTTTGAATATGTGAATTATAATAATAAATGGTTTATATTTATTTTTAATAAAAACATTCAAATTTTTCCTCGCAATATGTACTTTTTTAGCTTTTATTTTAATCTCAACTAAGGGTTAGTTTAAACCCATTTGTTTTATAAAAACATCAATATGTTACCTTTTTATCTTTTATTTTAATCTCAACTTTTCAGTTATTTTAGTTTCAGGGTTATTTTGGGTAAATTTGCTGGCTATTTTCTAATTAATATTATTTAAAATTTAGTAAAAATTGGTTGAATCATAAATTTAATCTATAAATTCTGCCTAACTTAAAATCGTAATAAATTATTTAATCAATTAAGAATCAATTTTTTTAATACTTAAAATAAATTTCACAATTTAAAAACATTTTTAATTATTTAAATTTAGAAATCATAATATTTTATTTAAATAACTCAGATTATTATATAAATAATAATATATAAAAAATAATCGAAATTCTACGTTTTAGATAAAATGGGAGAAGTTTTATTTTCAGCTATATTTTAATAACATTTGTGTATGGACATAAGTAACACACTGGATTTGGCACCTCGTTTATTAGCTTTATGCTTGCTAAATAAATTCTGCGGTGCTTCTTCTAAATAAATGGTTGAACACTTTTTGAACTTGAAATGTTTAATTCTAGTTTCCAATTTAATTTTTTTATTCTATGAGATTTAGTAAATGTATTAATATTATTTTAGTAATTTAATATTTTTTAAATTAAATTATATAATTTTTTAATTTAATTTTAATTTAATTTTTTATAATATCTTAAAAATTTATATATTTATATAATTTTGAATATAAAAAACAGAAATCATAATATATATTTTTAAATGAATTAACACATAAAATTATCCATCGCACATCAAAATTATCCATGGCAAGGGTGATGATCAAATATATTAATTTTATTGACTTGTGATAATAATTGCATGGCAGTTTTGTTTAATTTTTTTTAAGTGAATAGTTACAACATTTGCTTGGCTAGTTTTTGAGAACATTTTTTTATAAATATTAGTGGCTTTTATAAATTTGGCATGACAATTTTTTGAATCTTGAGCAATAAAATTGAGTTCTTGTTCTAAGAATTTTGGCGTGTAACAATGTGTTTTTTGTGTTTAATTTTTATTTTTCCACCTCTAATCCCAACAAATGTTATTAGAGCTTGATCTTGATGTTGGATGGTGCATCCACATTATGTAGGTTGGAAGTTTTTTTCGTCTTTCTTTGCATGTTACAAGCAAAGGTGATGGATCACAAGCCTGGGGCAAAGCTTGAAGGAGTTGGATCTAGGGTCTCTTTGCATGGGTTTACAATATAGTAGATTCATCCACACAAGTCTAAACCAACAATCATCCTCTAAAGAAACAAGTAGAGTGTGTGAGCTAAAGTAATAAGTTACTTAACCATTAACAATGTGTTCTTGCTTGATGAAATGCATAACACCAACAAGGAGAGGAATTCCATGATGCCTCCAATATCACAATGAATTTATAGAAACAATTGCAATCCTTTAAATACATAGTAGAAATGAATTCGTTGATCAAATTTATGTTCATGAAATTGAAAGTAGTTGTTAAAAATACCTAAAACCATTTGTCAAATAAATAAAGCATTGTTGCTTATTATTGTAAACCTTCACCACCATGCAAATATCTAACTTGTTTTTAAAGAAAACAAAACAAAAGGTGTGCTTTGACATCTAAGAAATACATCATGAAAGGTGTGCTTTGTGTTGTGGCCATTTAATATGCATCTTTACACTATTTGGGCATGGACTTTGGTGTTCCAACACAAATTTTTGGTTTCTATCCAAAAATTTGGTGTTTGGCCCAAAATTAGGTTTCTTTGGCCAAGAGAGATCGTTCATGTGTTGTTTTTTTGGACAAACTTACAATCGTCTAAGTTGTACAAGTGTACAATAGATTATGTGCTAAGAATGATGAAGATAATGAATACATGTTTTGAGGTGGAGAAATCTAATGGGAAGAATAACTTTGAGCTATGGAAGCTCAAGAGGTTAGATTTGTTGGTGCACAAGGCCTTGGATGGAAAGCGAAAGAAACAAGTGGCTATGTCTGATGAATATTAGGAAGATTTACATGGAAGATCCCTCATGACTATTAATTTACGTATAAAGACAGTGTCCTTTTTTATATTATTAGAGAGAAAATATATTCAATCTCATGGGGCATATTGAAGGGTTTGTATTTGACAAAATCCTTATTAAAACAAACCTACTTGAAGAGGAAAATATACGGTATATGGATGAAAGAAGGTACCAAAATTTCTAATTATTTAAATGGTTTTAAAACACTTATATGACAGTTAACTAGTATAGATGTAAGGATTGATGAGGAAGATAATGAAGTGGCATTATTGTGTTTGTTTCCTAATTTTTTGGAGATATAGTTAGTTCCATTAGCCTTCGTACACTTGATTTTATTAACTATGATTCTATTGTGGGAGCATTTTTTTCTAAGGAGGTGTGGAGGAAATGCAATAGCGAATCTCCACATCAAAAGAAATGGTGGTTGGATATCAATCCAGAGAAAGAAGGGAGATGTCATGAGGTACATTAAGGTTTAATTGAAATGGAAAGAAGTCTAAGTTAAAATATTGGTACTGTGGAAAATTTGACCATCTCAAGAAATATTATTGGAAAAGACAAGATTTTAGGGAAGATATCAAGATAGAAGAAACCTCAGTTCAATTATTCTTAAGTATCTCTAATGAATTGTTATCCATCTATAATGATTTCTAATATCATGAAGAGTGGTTATTAAATTCTAGCGATTCACATCATGTGTCCACATAGGAGTTGATTTTCCTCTTTTCAATATGCTGATGGTGATGTTCTTATGGGGAAAATTTTGTCTTTTAAGATTGTTGGGGTTGGGAGAATTAAGATTGATATGTTTGATGGTATTGGAAGGACGTTAATAGAGAAAATACACGTACATAAACTTAAAATGAACTTAATTTATTTAGAATCTTTGAGTTTTATAGGTTACAGGTTGATCCGGATCTTGTGGGAGGCCCACAAGATCTAAAACATTGAAATGGATCTTGGAGGGGGGGG
>APFE031527051.1:59299-62630 GCA_000404065.3 Pinus taeda | reverse complement strand
AATCCATCGCCAGTGTCACCGATATGTTCAAGAGAATTCATTTAGACAATTTGCCCGTGTCTCACCCACTGAAATACATTCATGCTCCATTCCTTCATGACCGCCACCCTGAACCCTGTATCGTCAGATTGTTTTCACCTCCAAATCATTTGCTTCGTTCTGTGTCATTGATGTGGGATTCATTAAGGCCCTCCTGCAACGGGTCACTTCTTGTCGACATCAGCTCATTATCCAAGAAGTTGACTTAGGAACAACCCTTTCAGTACTTTGAAGCTTGCATGCCTCAATGGCAAGTTTCTCACTTTCGGCGACAGGTTTACATCAATGGCCTTCGACCGAGAGATTTTACGTGGTGTTCAACGCCAAGTCATTTTTCACACCACGTGAATTGTGCTGTAGTACCTTGAGGGTCATTGTCATTATTGGTGATTCCTCTCGCGCCTATTAACAGCTTCCATCATTGGCTGGTAATCAGGGGATGTCTTTCCATGTTCGATTCCAGAACATTTTTCACATGGATCAACTTGTACTTCGAGTGAAGATTGAATGAGTTTTGAAGACCCCGGATCTAGTTTCATTCATCCGGGCTACGATATATTCAGGAATATAAAGACATCAAGTGTACATCATTGCCGAACAGATGATCATCCAAATCAAAGGATGATGAATCCATATCATCAGTCTGTCACACAAACGATTGTCTGTCCTATGTACATGAAAATGAAATTATAAAGATGAGAATGGGAATGCCCGCCTCAGCTAGATCATGAAAAAATGTTGTCAAAATAATGTATTATATTGTATCATATTACAGGTTGCCTCCCATCTCGAAAAAACTTCGGATCCTCATAGTAAAGCATTTCACCCTACATAAGAAAGATTAATGACCTCATGCTTTAGGGGGCAACTATTATAGACATTTTTGGGCACTTCAACCCCAATCATAAATGTCCATAAACTGAGGGCTCCTAAGTCCCTAAAACTGTTGCTTCATTACCTAAAGGAACAAGGTCAGCTGATTACATCATCTCCCAGAAGTTCTCCACTGAAAACTGCTCATAAATGGTCAAAACTGGACCATACGGAAAGCCCAGTGCAAAGGGTACGATGCATATCACCTTCCCAATCTGCAAGGTGCGATGCATATTGAATTTCTCCTCTATAGGGTGTGATGGTTGGGAATGGACAAATGGCAGGGACAAAATGCAAGGTGGAAGATCATGGAATCTTCTAGAAGCTTCTCCTCTGACACTTGCCTCTCTATTTTCGACCAGAGATGAGTAAGAGATCATCATTCTCCAAGTGGAAGCAGGAACTATCAGAGAGAAGAGACTAATCAAGACCCCAGAAGATGACTCACCTCCCTATAATCATCTATATATGGATCCCTCATCACAGAGATCCAGAGGCTGGAATTTTGTATCTTATAGAGAAGTGATGTTGGTTTTCTAGTGTACATTCATAGTGTTGGGTGATCTAAGCTTTGCTTGAGGTGAAGAAGGGCTTTCTAGCTGGAGGATGATGCTGGGTCAGAACATATGGTTGTAATCCTCTTGCTACTTTTCATCTTAGTAAAGCTATTCTAGTTTTCCTCCATATTCTTGTGTACGTGTTTATATATGCATTTGTATGGTTAACACACATCTGGTCCTGTGTTATTTATGAATATAGATCTTTGTTTCTTCAATAGTAGTATGTTGCTATGATTCCACAGGTGCTCTTTGAAGCTGGGCAGATGAAGAAGAAGGGACAAAGCTCTATCAAGAAGGAGAGGAAATCAAGCGCAAGACTAAGGTTGGTCTTCTTGGTTCTCCTCTTGTCTATTTTCATAAAGGAAAATGAAAGTAGACTTTACTTGTTTGTTTCTAAAATAGCCACCCGTCTTAGTGGGAATAGCAGCATCTGAGTGGACACTATTCCCGGTAACACGCATATAAGTAACATAGAAAAACTACTAAAAGAGAAAGAGGGAGAACCACATGGGAACAAATAGATATTGAAAAAGAAATACACTTGTTAGGAAGTTATGTCCTTAACCCCAAGGTTGTTTCATAAAAAGTGAAACATTTTCTTGGCAAGTCTTCTTGAAGATGTCGGAGGTCTATTCAGAAGTGGGAAAATACTGCAAGTTGATGACCCCATCACATACCAATTCTTTGATGCAGTACATGTAGATCATGAAGTGTTTTTTTCATTGTCACTACATTAGATCTCTTCAAAACTTTAGTGTGCTTTGATTATTGCACTAAATGATATTCAAATAAAAAACTATGATACCAAGCTCAATGAGGAAGTTATGTAACCATATGGCCTTAATGGAAATGATGACATCACCTATGTATTTGGCCTCTACCAATCATAAAGAAATCATGGATTTATTTTTGTTGGACCAATAAATGGGACTGGAACCCAAATTGAGAACATATCCTTAAGTGGACTTGTGATCAATGTTATCACCAACCTAATATGAATTAGTGTGTCCAATGAGATCCACCAAAGTCCATTTTTCTGCATAATGAATCCCATAGTTGATGGCTTCCTAGACATATCTGAGTATGCGCTTGGAAACTTTCCAATGCAACTAATGTGGCTCCTACATGTATATAGAAATTGCACCGATTGAATATATGAGATATAGATGAGAGTGGAGATAGACGAAAATCCCCATAACCTATTAATACATAGTGCAATCAAGAAATGGTGTATCCTTTTCATCCTTAATGTGTTCCCTCAATATGAAAGGCATAACTATTGTTTTTTATCCAGTCATGCAAAAGCAAACTAAGATATCTCTCGCATACGTGGAATGATAAATTTTGATCCTTAAATCATTCTGGTTGATTTCTAATCCATGGAAGAAGTGTAATAAACCCATATTAGTCATGGAAAACCTACCATGTAAAGAAATTTTGAATGTAGCAGTGGTTGAGATTGAACTACCTCTCATTAGTATATCATCTACAAGAGCACTATGAGAAATAACTCTGAAGTTCTTAGCATATAAACATTTGGATCGAATTTCCATCAAATGAAATGTTGAGCGAGTAATATCAATCTCTTTTAGAATACCATTATCTATATTCCTACTTAAGGCCATAAAGACACTTCTTGAGTCAAAAAACTAAAGATGAATTCTTTACATAGCCATGTGGTTTCTCGATGTAAATTAAATATATTCCATTTTGGATGATGGAGCAAAGGTTTCATCATAATCAATTCCATGAAATTCTTTAATGCCTTTGGCCACCAAATGTGCCTTTTATCTACTCACAATTCAATGCACTACTTTATTTGTCTCATAGACCCACTTGAATTTAACAAGCTTACAATT
>APFE031527051.1:34299-54299 GCA_000404065.3 Pinus taeda | reverse complement strand
AGAGAGAGAGAGAGAGAGAGAGAGACTCAATTCCTAAACTATGTAAATGTGTGGTTTGAGTATTGAATGACAAATTATGTGTGAATCAGAGGTTCTGCATAGTATATGTATGCAGGTGGAGTTCGAGCAGAACACAGAAATAAGTGAGGATGAAGGATCCTGTCAGATCGTTAAATCCGATTGAAGGATCAAAGTAAAGTTTGGAAATGACAGTGATTAAAGAGTATGCAGAGTTAAGCTCAGGAGAGAGCTGTGTGGTAGAACAAAGAAGGACCAGAACCTTGAAGAAAACTGAAACCACAGAAGAGCATTGAACAAACGACATCAAAATAAAGTAAAGAGAAGGATGAAGAAATAAGGTGAAGATGCACAGGAGTCGTTGGATCTAAAGATCATCGAATGAGGCTGAAGGTGATGGGTGACCAAGGTTAATTCATGCAACATAACTAAAAGAAATGAATGGTGGAGACTAAATCCAAGTACTTGTGGAAGGTGAATCACGCCAATAAATCTGGATTGTCAGATCAACAGATCTGGTATATTGATGGTGATTAGCAACTGCACGAGGTAGAGAGAGAACAAATTTCCTTTGATCGTGGCTAAAGTCTTGCAGTAAATCCTAGTCATTGATCCCATAGCCAACGCTTACATCACAGTCAACTGCAAGGGTTGGCTTGTTTTTAACCATGTGCTAATAAAATTCCTGCAAGTCGTAAGATTTGATGACCTCGTATATCTAATGGATATTGGGTCTTAAGATGATTAGACGTTAATCTCAAAACCAGACCAGAACCTTTATATATTAAGGATTTATAATCCTTATCGGCTCCGTAAGGGTGGTTAAGTATTGGGCAAGTTTCTAGTGCGATGTCGTTATTCGCCATTACAACAATGTTTTTCAATTGTTGTTAAAATGTTGTTCAATTGCAGTTCAATTGCTATTCAAATGTTGTTCAATTGTTGTTCAATTGACCTCTAATGACATTCTGGTATCGGAGGAGAATTGTGGTTGAAACATTTGATATTTAAGCACAAAGTAATTATGTGTGAAAATTTCTGTGAAAAGAATTTAGAACAGAGTTATGTTTTGAAGGTGTGTATATAGGTGAATGGTGATGAAAGCAAACAAGAGGAGATCAGATTCTAATCTGAAAAATAGTAAGCACTCAAAGATAAAGTATAGCAGAATATTGGGAGAATTGCATATGCAAGGGAAAAGAGGACAATCCATTCAAAGAGCAGTTGAATGGTAGAACAAGATTGTGCAAAAGTCTTGAAGGTGAGAAGATTATAGCAACCTAGAGCAAGGGGTTCTCAATTGATTCCAGAGGAAAGAACTAGAGAAATGCTAACAGACTGAGCTTAGAGGAGAGAAGCTTAGTGAGGCATATGTAGCAAGAAGGAGACTTGTTAAAGTAGAGGTATTGTTGCAACTCACAAGAAGATCATAAGGGAAATTCCATAGAGGATGTGGGTAGAATTGCTAAGTAATGAAGGAAACTGATAAGACTTTATAAGTGAAATAAGAGGTGGTCAGAACCAAGTATTTAATTGTGATTGAAATACAAGAGGACAATTGTGTTCATAAAAGTTGCAGATGAGTTGAAGCCTAGAAGGAGCAGAGAGAAGTGCTCAAAAGAGGTTCCAGAGATAGAGAATCATGGGCTTACCAAAAATACCAAGCACAGACGAGAGCTTGGTGAGGTAAGTGGCAACCGAGAGGACTTGTTATTGAAAAGGCTTTAATGCAGCTCGTAGTGAGTGAGTGAGGAACTCACAGAGATGGAGAAGAAAATGACTACTGATAGTCATAACAGAGGTTTTGAGGAAGAAAATGGTAGAAGAAAAATGAAGAAGGAGGATGTCGAGGTAAATGGCAAGAGAATGAGTCAAGAGGAAATTAACAAAGAGATTGCTGAGATGAAAGAAAAAATCGATGCATTAAGGAGGATACTTGAGGAAAACCAAAGACTAGGTTGGGTATTAAAGAAGAAGCCAGTAAAGTGGCATAAGTTACAGAGAAGGCTACAACAGAGGCAAGTAAAGTGGCTGATGGAAAAACTCAGAGAAGGTGAGTTGGAAATGGAAGTTTCCATTTGTGAACCAGAACAGTGTGAAGTTCTGGGTGAAGATGAAGAATGGAGATCAATGAACTATTGGGATAGTTCTGAGCAACATACTAAAATGTTGCCAAAGGAAGAATAGACACTGAGGCCTTATGTTTTTAATTATAAAGATTGTTTTCTGAATGCAGGTTTTGCAGAGGATTGGCAACCTTATGAAGTTGTCATAACACTTGATAAAAATTACCAGAGTTCAGAGGAGAACTTGGATTAGCATACTGATGTACTGACAGAGGATGAAGAGTACCTTTTAGAGGATAAGTATTCTAGAGCAGAGTATGATGAAGAATTCCTCTTGAACGAGGAAAATATTGAATTGTTGCAACATAAAGGAATTACTGACGAATTGATATTTGGAACTATTACAAAACAAGGACAATTCCTTGTGGAAGAAGGAGATGAAGATCAACCTGAAAGGCTAATATGTGAAACTTTAGTTGAGGTTGTTGAGCCTTACATTTTTCAAACTGACAATTGTTGTGTGAATACAGGGATTATAAGTGTTTAACAAGAACTTATTTATGTGGAGATGAATGAGACAAAATTGTCTATGGAAGGAAATCTGATTGAATCATTGGGCAATAGGGACCAGGTAAGGGATGAAGATGGAAACGAAGAGCATTGTGATAAGACACTTGCTAAATGTAAGGAGGAAATTGAATTGCTGGAGACATTGCTAGGAGGAAATTGCAATAGAAAACAAGTAGTTACAACAATACTTAACAATAGCAGAGGGTCTTTAAAAGACATGAAGATAGAAGAGTGTTTCGGTTCACCAACCAATAGTTTGCTTGCAAGAAAAAAGCATAGAATGAATGAGTGTGATGTTGTGATTGAAGAAATTGAATAGAACTTATTTGGAGATGAAATGGAAGTTCAAAAGCAACAAGAGGGTAAGGATGTAAGGGTGGCAATAAGGAACCAACAACTACAAAGTGAAGGTAACCATCAAAATATTAAAGGAAAATTTAAAAAAAGAGACTATGTTAGCTGAAAACATAGTAAAGGATCATCATTCCATCATGATGATAGGCACAGTGGAGATAACCAAGGAAGTTGTTGAGGCAGTCAATAAAGAAGAAGGACTAAACTCTCATCGAAGGACTAGTGAATGGGAGAAAGAATTGGAGCTACTCGAGAAATCGCTGAAAGTGCCAGTAGGGAAGAAAGAACCTGATGAAGATTACAAAGGATATGCAAGAGAGGAAGAGGAAAAATGCCAACAAAGAAATGATTTGGACATAGAAATTGAATTGATGATGGATTTGATGAGAAAAGTGTCTCAAAGAGAGAAGATAACAAAAGGAAAGTAAAGTAGAAACAAGGAAAATATAGTAGCAGACTGTGAGAACATAATTAGTGGGGCAACGCAGCATAAAGTGTGGAGACCTGGAGACCAACAAAAAACAATAGCAGCAACCAAGGACAGAATACAGAACAAAGTATGGGATCCAGAAGTATGCATATCAGAAGCATATGATCAGGATATCATGATTATTTTCAACCTTGAGAATCTAATGCAGGAGCATTCAGCTCAACAATATCATTGTATTTTAGTAGACATAGGGGGTCTTGTGTTTTCAAGGAAGTTGGTCTCCTATGTTTTCAATTAATGTAATTATTAAGGTTTTGAGTGGTTTTAATGAGAGAAGCTAGAATAGGGATTTAATTAAGTATAGTGAGGCATATTAGTAAATATTATTGAATGTAGGAGAACATGAGAGAATTATGATAGTTGAGAGATTGAGAGATTTGAGAATTAATTGTAAAACATAGATTAGGAGTTAGTTCATGATTTTGTGGATTAGAGAGGATCCTTATAGATAAGGAAGAGACTTTAGGATTTTGTTGCGAAGGTTATGGAACTAAATCACGAATTGGTTGTAGAACCCTTTTATATAAATGTAAGCCTAAAAGGAATAGTCAGGGGTTAGCTGGTTAGTCAGTGAGGTTAAGAGTTAGACAGGTTTGACTGTAAGCCTACAGCAGGTAGGAAAATAGAAGCCACTGATTAGAAAATCAGGTTAGAGAGACAAAGAGTCTCATTATATCCAGAGATTCAATTCCTAAACTGTGTAAATGTGTGGTTTGTGTATTTAATGATAAATTATGTGTGAATCAGAGGTTCTGCATAGTATATGTATGGAGGTGGAGTTTGGGCAGCACACAAAAAGAAGTGAGGGTGAAGGATTGTGTCAGATCATTAAATCTGATTGAAGGATCAAACTAAATTTTGGGAGTGATAGTGATTAAATAGTATGCAAAGCTAAGCTTAGGAGAGAGTTGTGTGGTAGAACAACAAAGGACCAGGACCCTGAAGAAAACCGAAACCACAAAATACCATTGAAGAAACGACATAAAAACAAAGTAAAGGGAAGGACGAATAAATAAGGTGATGATGCACAGGAGTCATTGGATCTAAAGATCAAAGAACGAGGCTGAAGGAGATGGGAAACCAAGATTAAGTCATGCAACATAAGTAAAAGAAATGAACATCAGAGATTAAATCCAATTACTTGTGGAAGGTGAATTGTGGGAATCGATTTTGATCGTTAGATTAACAGATCTGGTATAACAATGGTGATAAGAAGCTGCACGGGGTAGAGAGAGAACAAATTGCATTGGTCATGGCTGACGTCCCGCACTAAATCCTAGCTATCGATCCCATAGTCAATGCTTATGTCACAATCCACTGCAGGGGTTGGCCTATTTTTAACCATGTGCTAATAAAAGTCTCGCAAGCCGTAAGATTTAATGACCTCATATATCCAATGGATATAGGGTCTTAAGATGATTAGACGTTAATCTCAAAACTAGACCTGAACCTTTAAATATTAAGGATTTATAATCCTTATCGGCTTCGTAAGGGTGGCTAAGTGTCACGCAAGTTTCTCATGCGATATCACTATTGACCATTAGACAATGTTTTTCAATTTTTGTTCAATTGTTTTTCAATTGATGTTCAATTGTTGTTAAATTTTTGTTCAAATTTTGTTCAAATGTTGTTCAATTGTTGTTCAAATGTTGTTCAATTATTGTTCAATTGACCTCCTGCATCATTTTTGGTATGGCTTGGGCTTGAATGGACCCAAAAGTCTATCAAAACGAGTTTAAATTATTTGGGTTATGGAGGATGGATGGAGATCACACGACAACCATTGATCCTATGGAGTGAAATCAATGATGGAGATTGAATGAGATAGGGTGAGAATTGGCAAATGTGTAAAGGCCGAGGGAAGATGAAAAGGTAAGGTTAAGTGCGTTTATGTTATATTTCTATTATAGGATAATTATAATAGAAATAAAGTGGGACTAATGAATTAAAAGGCTAAATCGATTTTAACCAAGTCTGGGTCCATGGTGTGCTTAACGTTAAGTTAAACTGAGACCAGTGTAAGAGGGTATAGTTAATATGTGTGGGGTATAAAGATTAAATAAAGTTTATGAGGCTTTAAAAAGATTCTGCTAGAAAGGTTACTTAAGGTTTAGACTATTGAATAGTTGTTGAAACATTTTCGCATGAGATTTAATTAAGCAGCCTTACACCTTAATTTATGAAGGTTTGACTAGGTAGGATAATTGAAATTCTGGGACAAATGAGATTATGCATTTTATATGCATATTGTGGGTACTGTAGGTTTTTCTTGTGTCACGCTCAGCCAGAGTGTTCTTAGGAACTTGCTATCCTGATCTGATATGATGGTATGTGGGATCCAATAATGCACCCACACATGTTCAAAGAAGAGAAATGTCTTTTCTTATGATACTCTTCTTGCAAAAAACCAAAATGGCCATCTTAGAAAATATACAAATGAAAACAAACAAACTGTCATTTTCATGCTTAATAGAAGGAAGACTACACATATATTCCATCAAGACGGACTCCTAAGGCTAAGAAGGAATATGTAGAGGGGTGTATAAGCCTTGCTTATTTATGGATATTTTTCCAATGGTGCAAGTAGTATAGGACTCGAAATACTTTCCAACATCTTGTTGATGTTTGTGCCAACAAAATACTTCCGCAATATGGACACCATCTTCTCCACAACAAATGTCCTACCACCCAACCAGAATCTAGACATGTAGAAAGGTGTATTGAACAAAAAAATTGATTCAGTAACACATCATTCATAGGTTCTGATAAATCTAGAAAATATTCAAAATAAAAGTCAAGAATTTTTTTTTAGGTAAATCTAACAAGTATATACCTCCACAATTATGAGGAGGAGGTAACTTCCACCCCAATCTAGAGAATAAGAAGGGTAGAAAATGTTGGACATGTGGAGAAAAATGTGTACCATATCATAAATGTAACACATAGAAGCTCTACTCTTGTGAAGTAGAATAGGAGGAAGACTTATCTAGTAGTGACATAGATAAAGAGGATAACAAGGAAAATGAATCCCCAAACACAAAACTAGGAGAAGAATATATGCATATGATTTATTTAGTTGTAATCATAGGAATAGTGCAACCACAAGCCCTAAAATTAAGAGGCTATCTTAAAAATGAGAATGGCATGGTGTTAGTAGACATAGGAAGAAATCATAATGTTATATATGTAAATGTTGCAATAAAACTAAACCTATTTGTGTAGCCATAGTAGATATAAGAGTCATGGTTGTATAAAAAAAATAATAGATGGAGTTGGGAAATGTCACAAGGATAAATGATAATTAAACGATCATGTATTGGAATATGGTTTCTACGTTGTACCACTCGCAGGATTAGATGTAATTTTGGAAATACAATGGCTACAAAACATTGGGAACATACTTTGAAAATAATCAAAAGAAATTTATTAAGTTCAAATGGGTTGTAACAACCCCGGGTTAAAATTTCATGTAATAAAGTTAAGAAACGAAAAATATGACCAAGGTCATGAGACACATATTCCAAGCTAAATATTGGGCAAAATATCCTAGTGCATATCATTTCGATTTATTATGCCTAAGGAAATTGGAAAAAGGAATTGACAAAGGAAAAGAGGCTTTAATTGGCATTTGTTTATGGAAATAAAAGAAAATAGGAGAAAAGGGAGATGAAAGGTCACATCTTTGCATGAGGGTAAAATTGAAGGAAAAATAGAGGAAAATGAAGAAAATAGAGGCAATAATGATAAAAAGGATTTTGAAGATCAATCCACATCTTTTGTCAGTTCGGTTTTGGATCTCTCTCTATTCTCTCATAATATTGCACACTTAGAGAAATCTTGGAGCACTCTATAATTGGTGGAAGGAAAGAAAGGAAAGAGAAGGAATGAAAAGGAAGGAAAAGGAAATCAAAGGATAAGAAAGGAAGGTTGGATCACACAACTACAAAAGGAGTATTTTGTAGGTAATAGGTTGCATGTATGATTTTCTAGTGGGTATGTGAATGCATGGTGATTGCATCGGTTTATTTTGTTCATTTTTTTCATTGGTATGGGTTTTGTTATGTTTGATAGTGATTTCATCCTTGCCTTGCAATTTCTATATAGCCATGGTGTGATGGGATTCTTTTCTAGCTTATCTTTGCATTATCAGAAGATTGGAACAGGGTGAGGTGGTCTCAAGAAAACTCCCAAGGGTTAGGGTTGGAGGTAGTTTAATCTCTGGAAGCTCTGAATAGGTGGGTGGAGATAGGAAAAATCCTCAAGGTAATGGTGAAAACACTAGGTGTCCAATTTTGTTTTGAGATTTGTCATCTCTTGATTGGTTTTGGAAATATTGCGGTAACCTAAGGATGGAGGTGGTTTAAAGGCTTCAGGAATCCATGGTTGTTTATGTCTTGGTTTTCTTATGTGATCTCTTTATTTGTTTTGGAGAGATTGTGGGAGCATGAGTGTGGAGGTGGTTTAATGTTAGGTAAGCCCTGGTTGTTTATATCTTGAGATCCCACATTCATGCTTGGGATATTGCATGAGGGGTATTGGCTAAAAGAAAGATTTGGTTCAACCCAATATATGGTCGGGTGGTACGTGTATGTCCCTTACTTGGTTTCCTTTTTCATAAGTTAAAGATATTTATTTTTCTATTGTAATTGATGAGCACTTGTACTTGTTATTATGGTTATTTGATGGTTGTTATGTGATGGTTAATAATTTGGTTATAAGCATGGATTCACAATGTACTCTAACTATGGATTCATTTAGGATTTGATAAGTATACGATGGTTAATGAATGCATGGGCTAATAAATGTTATTACATCCATTATAATAGGGAATTAGATCTTATTGGTGATTCTCAGATAATTTTCTGACTCCTATGTTCAGATATGCATCATGACCTGTGGATTACATGTTCACCATATGTTTGAAGAAATGATTGTCATGGGTAGGCTTGGTTAAGTCAAAATACTCATAAATTTTTGTATGTCTATCATTTTATTAAAATAATTTATCATTCTTGAAAGTATCAGAAAGTTGCGGGTAGTGGCATGGAGACCAACCTAGAATTGTGGCTAAGATCTCGGGACTGCACCCTCTGAATTGAGGATTTTGGGTTACAACCACACTCAATCATCCTTGTGTGTGTGATTGGAGGGTGAAAACCACACTCATGCAATCTTGTGCATGTGGTTAGGAGTCTAGGTCATTGAAAAAGAAGTCTAGTTCTGGGTTGGGTCACCTGGGGGGCTTCTTTGACCCCTGAGTGTCTTGTAAACCCTGTAGGATGTTAAGTTGTGGTTAGAAAGTTTCAATTGTCGACCCCACTTCTATAATTGAAGCTTGGAGTTTGGGTCATGTTATATTAACTATTTGTCACATGTTTAACCTAGCATACTTGTGAAATTGGATAAATATGGATGGGGGCATTAGAAGGTGGTACCAAAGTAGGTTTCCATTCTCTTTGGGTGATATATTGTACCACATGGTGGTATAAGAGCAAGGCTGCACCATTAGAAATTGGGGTAAAAGTGACTGTAGTACATGCATGCCAATGTCTATGTTGTTTGTATGCATGCATTGTCATGGTTATGGTTGTCGTGCATGAGGCCATTGTATGCAATTAGTGTTATCATGCATGATATCGATATATTGATATGATTATATATATATCTATATATATACATGTATGGTGATAATATGGATTGATTTTACGGATGAGATAGACTCCCCTAAAATTCATTGTTGATTATGTTTATATTTGGTTATTTGACATGGTATGTTTGGAGGAAGAAGAGGGTCAAATATGACTAGAAAAATGGTGGATTACAGTTCACAAGACTGTCCTTATCGATTATATGAACACAGAGATGAGTAGTCTATTGACATACTAGATACCTTTACAATTTTGAAGGCAGAAATCAAAAGTTGCAAAGAAGATAATGATTGTTATCAACAAAAATTGATCATCTAGCCATAACTTACTAGATAGATCGAAGTAGACCATGTAGGGCCAATTTTACCATAGTAAAATTGCTTTCACTATAAGAAATTGCTTAATAAACCATATTTGTTAAGTTATTTCCGGTTAAACCCATGAAGAATAATTAAATAAATCATTATTTATTTAATTATCTTCTAGGGATAATTAATTAAACCATTGTTCAGCTAATATTCCTTGTCATATTTGACCTAGTCATGAGAAATAAATAGATAAATCATTAATTATCTCATTTTTCTCTAGGAATAACTAATTAATCACTAATTAGTTATTATTCCTTATCAAGTTTAACTGAAACCCCTAGGAATACCTAAATAAATAATAATTTGTTTATTATTCATTAACCATATTTCTTGAGATGATAAATAAATCATTTATTTATTTATTATTTTTAAATAAAAGTATTTAACCAATTTAAATACTTCTTCCCTCAAGCCAAATATAATAAAATATTCCAAATGGTTAATTCTAGAATTTGGTTAATAATATTTTATTGTTTCCCATTATTCAACGATAACCTAATATTTTGCTATAAATTCGAGGGTTTTACATTCATTCTTCACTTTCGATAATTTTCATTCTTGCACTCATTATTGCAGATCTTATTATTATCATTGTTTCACACCATTTCATTTTCCATTTGAGTTCTCATTGAGCTCAAACATTTTGTTTGTTGGGTTTTACACATTATAGAGAGAGACTCTAGAAAAGTTGAAGACATTAAGGATAGCCAAGAACCCATCCCATAAAGGGGAACTGGTAACATTATTTGTTCCCTTCAAATGTGTCATCTAATAAAATATATTCTTTATATATCTGGTTGGATTATTGGAGCCACTTGCGCTTATTTTCTTATACCATTTTGTTGTTTAACTATTTCTGTTGCATAGATCAGGGCTTTGGCATGTTTTGTTTCTATCATTTGTCATAGATCCACACTATTTAGCAACCATTTTGATTGTTAGGGTTGTTTTTCATCCACAGTCTGAAGTGGTTTCTATTCGCACACCTTTGAGAAGAACAATACATAACAGATGGTGATTCCACTGTGGAATTTTTTATTGTCGCTAACAAATGGCGACTCCACTGCGTTTTTAATTTTGATTCAAAAAATTGGGTGACTTTCAGTTTTTAGATTGATGTTTTTCTTTTATCCAATCCCTTAATGTTGTCAACTAGTGTTCTAACCCTAGATAAGTTAAATTTCTAACTTCCGCAAGTTTTTTGGTTATTTCCGTAGGTCACAGGAACCAGCTACCACAAAGATGGAGAAATTTTCCGTGACTTTCCACCTAAGAATTGAGGAGTGTAAATTGAACTTTTGTGCCCCAAACCTACGATCTAAAGGTCCAAAATGCACTTTCTAGACCAAAAAGTGTGATATCCCTTGAATCACGTCAGTACCTGCGATTTTAGGGTTTCCAAGAATTTTTCTGATCTTTTTCTGGGTTTTTCTGAGAGTTGTCTACTAGGTTGGTTTACCATTATCTTAGGCCTTGATCTACTCTATTTTTCTCGTTGAAGTGGAATTTAGCCCCTTAAGGCTTCGGGTATGCTTG
This sequence comes from Pinus taeda, assembly GCA_000404065.3. Classification (NCBI taxonomy): domain Eukaryota; kingdom Viridiplantae; phylum Streptophyta; class Pinopsida; order Pinales; family Pinaceae; genus Pinus; species Pinus taeda. The sequence continues at coordinate 43,249 of APFE031527051.1, read as the reverse complement.
CACCTTTATAGGAGGATTTTAGCTGAATAAGAAGTCTGATTTTTTGCAGAGCTTTCAATCATATTTTCCAGATTTGTATCTTCCTTTTTCAGTTCTTCAAAGATAGGTTGTTTCCATCCAAAGCTACCTCTTGAACCTTGTTTAGTCATTGGCCTTAGGATGCCACTACTTTCCTTAGGTTTCACACCCATCTCCCTATCTTTTGTAGTGATTTTCCTCACTGGTTTTTTGTTGTCACTGCACCACTTTCCAGTAACATAGTGTCATTTGATCCCAGTCACGTTGATGCCTAGATCTCTTGGCCTTTTTTTGTGTGTTTTCAGTTGATTTTTCCACCAACTAGCACAGTGTTTGCAAACCTAGTTTGGGTGGGATTTTAAATAGTTTATTTCCTGTTCATTTTCTTTTTTAATTTCAATTTATTTTAGAAATATTTCTCTTTTTTCAAACACGATCTCCACTTAATTAATAAACACACTTACACATACAAGAACACCTTAAGCCAAGGGCGGTTGGTTTACATCTCCAATCCAAGACTTAACTTAATTAATTTATATCCCCAAATAGAGATAGAGATATTTTGTTTATCTCCCTTCACCATTTCTATGTCAATTGTGTCTTGTAACCATTGCATCACCAAGGCATTTGTCATGGAAACTTTCACGTCTTCATCCTCAGTTTCTTCTTGAATGTATTAGTTCTCCCTGCAAGGTTCGAGTTATTCATCCCCGGAGTCCCCATAGTAACTCTTCTTCTGGTTCATCTGATTCCTCATCCGATTTTGAGCCTCCTTCAAAGCATACCATCACCATGTTAGGACCCATTACAGGTGCAAGAAACCAACATGGTGGTGGCTCTGGTTCTGTCCTGGTAGTCACATCTAGCAGAACCATTACATGAATCATTCTGGAAACCCATTTTTTACCTTTCATGGCTAGGTTAATTATCCTGGATTTTAACCAATTGATTAATGACCCCATACACCATGGTGTTGGTTGGCCAACTATGCTGACTAAGCTTCCCTTAAATATTGCCAAATTTGAGGGTAATTATGGATAAGACCCCACTAATCATGTCGACTCCTTCCATATGTCGTGTTCGTCTAATTCCGTCACTGATGACTCCATTCCTCTTTAGTTTTTCCAACCCACTTTCACTAGAGATGCTATGAAGTGGTACATTGACCATACCTGTGCTTCTCATTCCACTTTTGCAATGCTTGCTAAAGTATTCCTTTCATATTTTCAGTTACCTCTCTGTTACGACATCGATATGAATCTCTTAACAACATTTTGTCAATCCTCTACTACCCGTCTTTCCAACCATGTCCAGGAATGGTGTAGAAGTTGGAGCATGTGTTGTGCTCCTCCTTCAAAGGTTGTGTCTACCTTGATTGGTTTCTTAGGACTCTTTTAGGAACCATTTCCAAATATGTTTCATCTCACTTTCCTCATACAGAGGAAGAGACTCTCCAGACTTCTCTAAGATATGACTTGATTTATGCTCAATCTGGTTATGTCTATCATGTTATACTAGAACTCCCTTATCCTAGTGGTGTAATGTGTCAGGGGCATCTCATGATACCAATGGTAACGTTGGGGCTATTTCACATCCTTCACCATATACTCAACAGGGTTATGGCCATCTGCAAGGGGGCACCAATTCATCTATTGCTTATCCCCCTCCTACGAGAAACATGTATTCCAGACAAAGCACATCTTATGAATTCACCCGACCACATCAGTAGATGTTAGGGCCATCTAGTGCTCAACCTGTCTACCAAACCGTTTCGCTTTCACCATCTTACATCTATGCATCGTTGAGTGCCCCAATCCCTTAGGAATTAGCGCCGCAGCCTCTTATGGATCCTCAGCCCTAGAAACCCCCACCCCTTTAGGGTAGACTGTATGCACAACAGAGTGCGACCAATCCCAAAAATTCAAAGAAAAGAATAAGGGGAAGGGTAACAATGGTAACTAGGGTAATTAACCTAATCAACCCCACGAAAACCAGCCTAACACCAACAATCAACAATAGGGAAACTAGTCCAAGAAGAACAAGGCTATTCATACAAACAAGCCTTGTGAATATTGTGGTGTAGATTGCCATTATACTCATGAGTGTCCCCTCTTACCTTAGATGCACCAAATGTGGGAAACCCAAGGGGTTTCTAGAGGTGAACCGCCCATGCAACAACCGCCTCAACATCCTATGCCATCTTAACTAGTCGTGCTTGTAGATCCTTTCCGTGAGTAAGGATTTATTTCTGCTCAACCTCAGTAAGGTCAAGTAGCCCACCCTCCCCAACCTTCTAGTTTTGGTGACTACCGTATCCTCATGATGAATTCCGACGAAGTCAATACCTTTGATTTCAAATTGCAAACTTGGTCGCGTTAATACAACAAGCCATCGACTTCATCCACAACTAAGACCAAAACCAAAGAATCTAGTGAGCCTCTTATGACACCAAATGGTTAGTTACAGATCTCTTAGCCTAAAGTTGAGTCAATTCCCAAGACCCCCAAGGAGTCAATTCCCACTTCTAACCGAGTTTCCCATACATATAGTATAGTAGAGTACTTGGCACAATCACCTACTGCCATGTCGACCTTGTAGGTTCTCCGGTCGTCTCCATCTCAAAAGAAATATCTCTAATTTATTTCGGCCCAATAGATCCTTCATATGATCATCTGATTGTCTTTACTGTTGATGTGTAAGAACATCCTCCAATACCTCCATCGGTTACTTTCCATATACCAATCTGAGTCCATAATGCAATCATCTCCCGATGCATTATTGACGAAGGTATGCATTATTGACAAAGGTGCATCCACCTTTGTGATGTTCGTTGTTGTTTGGAAGCAACTCAACTCACCCAAAATGGCCCCATACACCATCAAATTGTGTGCTTGGAATAGTCACCTATCCCATCCTCTCAGCATGTATCACAATTGTCCAATGACTCTTGTGGGAAACAATTTCAATGTAGACATTAAGGTTATTGATTCCCCTCTAGATTACAACATTCTCTTGGGTTGTAGTTACACATACGCCGTGTCGGTCATCACATCTGTGGTTTTCCACAAGATGTGCTTCACCCATGAAGGGAATATCGTCAATGTCGATCTATTGATGTATTACGAGCTGTTATCATCAACCTCCCTTGAGTCCATTATCTCATCAATGTCCAGCAAGTAGTCTACCACCCCTCTCAGTAGTGTTTCACTGGGAGTCTACAAAGATTTGACCTTATTGGATGCTTTCCCTAGTCCTCCCCCTCCCATCTCTAAGCCCAGCTCATTGAGTGTCTGCATGTTAAAAGTGTCACGTGCTGCTCAAAAGCATTTTGGTACCTCTGGTCTATAGCTAGCTCCTCAATGCCCTATTTCTACCATCTCAGCTAATTCATCAGGATCCACCCTTCTAGGACCTCCTCCTCTTGTGGTTGCCTCTCCTTTCTTCCCACCAGGAATTATTCCTCTAGGTCTTATGTTGGGTTGTGTTATATTCCTTCCACAACTAACCTATGTAGCAAACCATGGGGTTAGTTCGGGGGTGAAGCCCCCCCTTCATTGGACCGATTGTTCAGCAGGGGTGTCACAGGGGGGTTTGGCGGGGCGAGTAGCCCCCCTCTACGGTGTCCATAGTAGCACCCTAGGAAAAAAAAAATTTGGACCCTATATTAGGTTGGCCAGACCTACCTATGGTTTTCAGTCCATGGTTTTGGACGCGATGGTTTTCAGTCCATGGTATTGGATGCTTCGACATGTATAAACATGTATTGTAATATTGAAAGGAATATAATGAAAAATTAAGCTGGTAGTCCCGGTTTTGGGATGCAGGGGAAATCTCTGTGTATATGTGTTTTATGTGTTATGCTCTCACATTGTTTATTTTCTGTGTTTTAGAATTCGTATGCAGGTAATTTATGTATGGGGTTAAAACCTATGTTTGGTATCAGAGCTATTTTGGCTTCAAGGGGATGCCTTTGTTGCTAAGGGGTTTCGCTTAGTCCTGTGGTAGACCCTGTTTAGTGGGAGAATTGTGAGATCGATTCTGGTGGTGAAATAATATGGCGAGCAGTGGATAGATAGAGATTGAGAAATTTAATGGTCAGTGTTTTGAGTTGTGGAAACTCAAGATGGAGGATCTGTTGGTGGATAAAGATCAGTGGATTGTAGTAGTTCCAGGTACTAAACCAATGGGACTGTCTGATGAAGAATGGAACAATTTGGATCAGAAGACAAAGAGCATAATACGATTGTGTGTCTCAGATTCAGTATTGCTAAATGTATCAGGGGAAGCCACGGTAAAGGCTTTGTGGGACAAGTTAGGCACTTTGTACCAATCTAAGTCTTTGGTGAATAAATTGTTCCTGTGAAAAAGTTGTATAACCCGGGGATGAAAGATGGAGACTCGGTGACAGAGCATCTAAATGCATTTGATTTTGTGGTAAGTCAGTTAGCATCTGTTGATATTAAAATTTCAGATGAAGATAAGTGCATCAGTTTGTTTTGTTCTCTACCAGATTCATGGGATAGTCTAGTTATTGCAATAGGTAGTAATGCAACTGCCTTGCAATTTGATGAAATAGTCTCATCCTTGCTAACAAAGGAGATGAGATAGAAAAATATGGAGAGCTAGAATGGTAATGACTTGTCCGTATGAGGATGATCCCAGAACAGAAACAAAAACAAGTCATCGAGTGGGAGATCTAAATCTCCAGGAGAACCTATGAAGGTGGTGTGCTGGAAATGCAGAAAGGAAGGGCACTACAAAAGGGACTACAAATCTAAATATGCTGATAAAGGAAAGGGATCTGATGATACTCCTTTTGCAGAGGCAAAAACGAGCTCAGATGAAGGTGGGGATGTGTACTTGGCTTCTTCAAGTACACATGTAGATCATGAGGCATGGTTGATTGACTCAAGTGCATCCTTTCACTTCACTTCCTATAGAGAGTGGTTCTACAAGAATGAGAAATATGATGGTGGTGATGTCTTCTTAGGGGATGATAGGAAGACTAGAATCATTGGTCATGGAAAAGTAAAGTTGATGTCTTTTGCATATTCTTGTATTGGCTAGAAATCTGATTTATGTAAGCAAGTTGGATGATATAGGTGTAAAAATAGTGTTCGAGAAGGATACCTGCAAGATGATTTGGGGAGCACTAGTATTGATGTAGGAAGTTCGGATTGGAGCTCTGTACAAGCTGCAAGGTGGCACGATTGTTGATGGGTGCAACAATTCTCTGGTTTCTGAAAGTGGAGCAGAAAATCTAGTGGTCTTTGGAGAGAAGACCATGTTATGGCATCAAAGGCTTGGACATATTGGAGAGAAAGGCCTTCGAATACTTCATGGTAAAGGTATGGTAGAAAGTATGAGTAATAGCTCTCTAGATTTTGATTTCTGTGAAAATTGTGTATATGGGAAGCAGAATCAGGTGAGTTTCCACTCTGGTGGTAAGAGGGCGAAACAAATGTTAGAGCTTGTGCACAGTGATGTGTTTGGACCTGTGAAGGTTCCATCACTGGCTAAGTCTGTCTACTATGTATCATTTATAGATGACTTCTCAAGGAATACATAGATATATTTCGTTAAGAAGAAATCTGAATTCTTTGACAGGTTTAAATAATTTAAGGCTCTGGTGGAAAACCAGACAAAGAAGAAGACAAAGGTGCTAAGGATAGATAAAGGTGGAGAGCTTTGCAGTAAGGAATTTGGAGAATTCTGTAAGAAGTGCAATATAGAACGACAGAACACTACTCCATATACATGTCAGCAAAATGGAGTTGCAGAAAGAATGAACAAGATGTTGATGGAAAGGGAAAGAAGCATGCTCAGTGGTGCTGGGTTAGGATAGGAATTATGGGCAGAGAAGGTGGAGATAGCATGTTACTTGGTCAATAGATCACCTTCATCAGCGTTGGAGGATAAGACTCCACAAGAGGTATGGACTAGTAAGAAACCATCTCTTTCACATCTGAGGGTATTTGGATGTGATGAATATGTACATGTTCCAAAGGAGAAACGAACCAAGTTAGATAGTAAATCTAAAAAGTGCATCTTTATTGGGTATAAGGATGGTTTAAAGGTTTATAAGATTTGGAACCTAGTAACAACGAAAGTAGTGTACAACCGATATGTGGTGTTCAGAGAAGTAAAAGATGTTATTAAACATGAAGTCCAACCAGAGGAACATGAGAAGATAGAGTTTGAGCTAAAGGAGGAAGAATCAAACTCTATAGTAGACGAGGAATCAGAAGATGAAGAGCCACAAACTCCGACTGTGAGAAGCTCAGTTTGAGAAAGAAGGTAGCAAGAAAGGTATAGTCCATCTACTTTTTGTTCAAATTTTGCTTTATCTATTACAGATGATGATCCCAAAACTTTGAAGGAAGCAGTAGATTGAGAGGATGGAAAACTTTGGGATGAGGCCATGGTTGGTGAAATGGCATCTTTGCACAAAAATGAGGCTCAGGATCTAGTGGAGTTACCGACTGGAAGAAAACTCATTGGAAGCAAATGGGTGTTCAAGAAGAACACAAATGCATAAGGAAAGGTGAAGAAATACAAAGCTCGGTTGGCAACAAAAGGTTATTCCCAGGTGCTAGGAATTGATTTTGGTGATATTTTTCTCTTGTTGCCAAGGTAACTTTGTTAGGCCCCTATACTACTTGTGTAACCCCTTATTGTTATTAGTACAACCCCCTTATTATATTGATGTACCCATGTAGTGCCCATATTGTTACTATTGTGCCCCATAGAAGCCCATTGTTGTTATTATTTTGCCCTTACATTATTATTGTTATGTCGGCTGTGATTATATTATGACCCCTTAGACTCCTATATATAGAAAGAAGGTATTTTCATTTCGATAATCTAAGAATTGTTCATTTATGTAATGTAAAGGAAGTTTCTCCCTCGAAAAGGCTGAATTCTAAGGCGTTGATCTATCTTTTCTTGAGCTAGTTTCATAACATTTGGTATCAGAGCTTTGGATTCTAGTGTTTCGCTGCTACAAATAGTTCATCATGGCATTTTTGCTATAACTTTTTTCTGCGATGCTTCAGAAGAAAAAGAAAACACCATTTTAGAAGAAATCACGCTAAACCTTGGGTCCAAATTTCAGAGCTTTTCGCGTTATATTTGCGGAGATATGATATGAGGAATTTGGTCTTTTTGCAGACTCCTGAATTACATTCCAAATAGGTGACCTGGGGAAAATTGTTATAACTTTCTCTCTGACCATCAGATTGAAATTACGTAAGAAGGTACAGAAAGAGGATGGGCTGCAGTTTCTTTTATATATTTTTCAGAGCCAAAAGGCGAAACAGTGACTTGTGACACATCGTACAAATTGTCTCTACTGAACTAGTCTATAATCAGGTCACTGTGGGAGATTTTGCATAACTCTTTCTTGGAGAATCCAATTTGGATCAGACTTGTGGCATTAGAAAGAGGACATAGAGAGCTACTGCAGATCACAATTTCAGAACTTAAAGATCTGAAAGTAAAGAGTTATAGTCATTTCAATATCAAGCTCCTAAATTCAAGAAAAGACGATATGAGGAAGTTTGATGGCAAGGATCCGGTAAATTGGATACTTCAGATGGAGCAATATTTTGATCTACATGGTGTACCACTGTTACAAAACGTATGTATTTCATCTTCATATTTAGAACCAGATCATTTTTTATGGTATAAATAACTTTGTTCTCGTAAACATCTGGTTACGTGGTCAATTCTCATGGAGGAAATGTTAGCACATTATGAGGATACAAAGAGCAACACCACAACAATTGGAAAGAATAAAAGGGCATTGTGACACAGTGGAAAGTAAAATTATTGCAACAAGGAAGTCTACACCTCACAACTATAAAGATGGAGGTGTTGTTTCTCCTAGCCTTCCACAACCTACAACGGTTACACCGCAACAATTGGAAAAAAGAAAAAGAAAAAGGGCTTTGTTACAATTGTGATAGAAAATGCCCTAAAGGTCACAAGTGTGCTGAAAAGAAATTATTTTACATAGAGTATGAGGAGGAGGAAGAAAAGGATCAAGAAACATCAAAAGAAGAGGATATACGCCAAGACCCAACCCTAGAGAAAAAAGAAATGAATCAGACCATATCTTGTAAAGCATTGGCAAGAATTACCACTCGTAAAACTCTCAAGATAGAAGGACATATCAAGAATAAAATGGTGCAAGAAGTGAAAGATAACATCAATAAAATGAATCCAACCATATCTTGCAATTCATTGGTCGGAATTACCACTCCTCAAACTATCAAGATAGAAGGACATATCAAGAATAAAAATGTTCAAGAAGTGAAAGATCACATCGAGCATCAAGAAATGAATCTGATTATATCGTGTAAAGTACCGGAAGAAATTACCACTCCTCAAACTCTATAGATAGAAGGACATATCAAGAAGAAAAAGGTTCAAGCAGTGAAATATCACATCGAGCATCAACAACAAGTTCTCCATAACGCCACTTCGGTGCAAAATCAAATGAAATAATAGGTAGATCAACATCGTAATGAAAAATGTTTTGATGTAGGTGATTGGGTATTTTTACTGCTACATCTCAAGCAAGCTATTTATGAGAAGGAAATGTTGGCAATGCTACATGCACTTAAAAAATGGTGACCTTACCCGAATGGGAAGGCTCTTCAAGGATGAGGATGTGGAAGCATTGTTTTGTGCTATTTCTATTATCCAAATAGACTGGATAAACGAAGCAAGGGATGAATGGAAGAAGAACAAAGAAGTATGGCCACTTATTCAAAAGTTTCAAAATATCCCAATTCAAACAATATTGGCAAAAATTGAAGAGGAAAGAAAAATCATATTTGAACCTAGAGTAGTCACAGAAACAAGAACCTGTCAGCTATGAAATCAATCAGTTTCAGAGTATCTCATCAAGTGGAAGAACTTACCTGAT
>APFE031527051.1:557-15909 GCA_000404065.3 Pinus taeda | reverse complement strand
CAACTTGATAAAGTAAACCAAGTAAAGAAACTAGCTAAGTAAGTAACTAATGAAAATCACAGTAAAAAGTCAGCAGTTGAGATAAGACAACTTCAGATGCCACTAGTACTGAAAAGGAGTAAAAGCACACTGTCCCGGGCTCCTATTCAACGCTGTAAAAACACACTGATCAATCATGAAGATTACCGAAATGTAAAGCAGCATAATTCAAAAACCGTACATTAATATACATGATCAAATAAAGAAAAAGAAATGCAGAAAAGTAAATTCAAAGGCTACTGTACAATGGTTGTAGCAGACAGGGGCCCTCCATCCACTTCAACCAATATTAAAAGATCAACTACATGGATAGAAACAGAACTGTCTTCTTCAAATTAAATCAACTCATAATAAACACAGTGGGAAGCGTAAAACGCTTTATAAAAAGGTCTTCAAAACAGAGTTTACAGCAACAAAATATTAACTAAATCAAACTAACTATTCAGCATGTGGAAACGCTTTATTTATAGCAAAAACATCAACTGTCCTGTGCGTAAACTAAGCAAACTAATAGCTAGGAAAAGGACACCTCCAGCAGCACCGAGCACGGATCTAGGGAACGGTCATCGTGGTTTAATAAATCTGGTGTTGGATCCTTGTCCCCTACAATCTTCGTGGCTAAAGGAGAAGCCAGCTGTGACTTACGTGCTCCAACCGAACACGCAGAGCCATGCCACCGCTTGCAACCTTGCCGTTTGACCAAAGCTTCCTCTGCGTTGACGAAGGGTGTCGTCGGCCAGTTTGGGTGAGCTGATAGCACACGTACCATGTACACAGTCATACAAACTTGCCCATGTGCTTCTTTCCTTTGGAAGACACCTGGATCATATCAAACAAGAAAATAGCTGCGGAATCTGGGATCGGCTGCGGAATCAGAGATCGGCTGCGGAAACCTGTAATAGCTGCGGAATTGCAGCACTTGAACCAAAAATCTAAACCAACAGTCAACCATTATCACAATTAGCAAATCATGTTAAAAAGTCCTATAATGCAATGAATTGAACAAGTTAATGAAGGAAATGATGGCAAAAGAAGGAAATTAGTATGAAAAGGCTGTTGGGAGGATGGGTAAATGGGTGCAGGTTTGAGGCCCAACAGGTACCACAACATAAAAGGAGACTCACATCAGTTAATTTGTCTCACCCCCTTAGTCGCTATCCTCTTTTGATTCAGCTCCATTGGTGTCTCTCTCTCTGTGACTCCCCTTCGGCGTCTAGTGATTGTGTCCTTACAATGCACTTTGGTCATTCATTTTTCTCCCAACACTTGTACATTAGGGGGAAATCTGTTATCACCAAAAATTGATCATCTAGCCATAAGATACTAGATGGATGTAGACCATGTAGGGCCAATTTTACTATAGTAAAATTTCTTTCACTATAAGAAATTACTTAATAAACCACACTGGTTAAGTTATTTCTTGTTAAACCCATGAAAAATAATTAAATAAATCATTATTTAATTAATTATCTTCTAGGAATATTAACTAAACCAAATTTATAACTAATATTCCTTGTCATATTTTACCCAGTCATGAGAAATAAATAGATAAATCACTAATTATCTCATTTTTCTCTAGGAATAATTAATTAATCACTAATTAGTTATTATTACTTGTTACGTTTGACTAAATCCCCTACAAAAACTTATAATAATTCATTCATTTATTTATTATTTCTAAATAAAAGTATTTAACCAATATAAATAAATTTTCCCTCCAACCAAATATAATAAAATATTCCAAATGGTTAATTCTAGAATGTGGTTAATAATATTTTATTATTTCCCATTATTCCTGGATAACCTAATATTTTTCTATAAATTGGAGGGTTTTACATTCATTCTTCACTTTCAATCATTTTCATTGTTGCACTCACTGTTGCAGCTCTGATTATTATCATTGTCGCACACCATTTTCTTTTCCATTTGAGTTCTCATTGAGCTCAAACATTTTGTTTTCTAGGTTTTACACATTATAGAGGAGAGAGACTTTACAAAATCTGAAGACATTGAGGATAGCCAAGAACCCATCCCATATAGGGCAACTGGAAACATTATTTGTTCCCTTCACATGTGTCATCTAATAAAATATATTCTTTATATATCTATTTTCCATTTGATTATTTGAGTTAGATGCACTTATTTTCTTATTCCATATTGTTGTTTAACTATTTCTGTTGCATAGATCAGGGATTTAGCAGGTTTTGTTTCTATCATTTGCTACAAATCCACACTGTTTAACAACCATTTTTATTGTTAGGGATGTTTTTCATCCATAGCCTAAAATGTTTTCTTTTCGTACACCTTCGAGAAGAAAACTACATAACAATGACAATATCATTAAGTCACAAGAAGGGGTTGCAAGGGCATAGGAAAAGAAAGTTGAAGTCAATGTAGTTATCCTTCAAAGTTTGTCAAATTTGCGTAGACAGGGAAAACCACAGATCAATTATGGATAGGAGGACAAGACAAATGGGGCATATGGTAGCAAGTCTCATGGAGGGCATAATTTCTATAGGGATAACACAGTCAAAGATGGTAGGTTCTTGGATACACCTTAATGGAGAGGCAGTGGCTACACGTTCTGTTCTACTTCTGGCTTAGACAAGAGTCATGGTCGTCATCACTATCATCCTTACAGGAGGAGTGAGAGGGGATATTTATGAAATGAGTTCAAGAAATCCAAGCCCCCTACATTTGATTGATAGATGAAGAAACTAGAGGATGCAGGGACATGGTTTGTTAGGATGAATAAGTTCTTTGAGTTGCATGACTATATAGAGAACATGAAGGCCAAGATAGATATTTTCAGTTGCAATGGGAAAGACGAAATCTGGTGGGAAGATGTGAACCATGTCACAGACATTAGGACATAGGAGTTGATTTGGCATAAAATCATGAGACTCTTCAAGAAGAAGTATTTGTCAAAGAGATACTATGAAAAAAAGGCCAAAGAGTTTTATGAGATGAAAAATGGGACCTATGACAGATGAAGTACACGACTAATTTCCTAGAGATTTTGTGGTATTTTCCTTTCGTCAAGGATGCGAATGCAAAAGTTTAGAGATTTATCAGTGAATTTCCATTAGCATTCAAGTATCAGATTGAGTATGATGAGCCTCGGTCACTGGAGGAAGTCATTGGAAACTTGAAGCACTGTTATGAGCAATAGAAGCCGAAGTCTAAGTCTAAGAAAGCTTGGAAGGGGAATGAAAATACTAAAGGTAAGTGGCCACCAAAGCGAGCAAGACCTCAGAATGTAGATGAGAAATATAATGTGGATCCTTACAAGAAGTTTTATGCAGTGTATAAGGGAAATGGAACTCAACTTGGAGAGCATCAAAATAAGGGAAGTGGTAGAGAACCATTATAGTATTGGATTTATGGAAAACATCATCACAAGAAATGTTATCCATAGTATCAGGGTGGTATACCTCAGATCTATAGTGCTTAGGAGGTGCAAAAGGTTGGGGGTGTTGGATAAAGAATTCCTTGAATCTATGCATCTTATGATAACAAGAAGGTAGATCACCATGCATCCATTACTGAGATGGAAGGTAAGATCTGTGATCAAGTTATTTCCATTTTGATTGATCCTAGATCTAATTATAGTTATGGTAATCCTGACCTGGTGGATAAGTGTGTATTGATTAAAGAAGTGAATGCATAGTCTTGGTTGGTGCAGTTGGCTACAAGTACTAAGAAAAGAGTTCACCATTGGGTAAGAGCTTTTGCATTCATGCTGAATGATATGCCGACACGAGTGGATCTAAATGTTCTTCCTTTGGGTTCATACAATATGCTTTTTGGTATGGATTAGTCGTACCTTCAGAAGACTAAGGTGCATTTCTATGAGAAGGTTATTCAGTTCTTGGATGATAATGGAGATAAGATAATATTGGAGGTTAAGAAGAAGCCTACATCAATAAGAATAGTTACAACGATGCAGGAAAATCATAGTTGTAGGAAAGGGTATGCATTGTTTCTCGCAATGCATGTTTACATTGATAAAGGTAAGGATGTTGAGGATGCTGGAGTCTTTAAGAGGTATCCACTTTTATGGTAGTTTCAAGATGTATTTCCAATAGATATTTTAGAGTTTCCTCCTCACAAGAAAGTGATATTTTCTATTGATTTAGTACCAGGGGGAGCACCAGCATCAAAGGCACCTTATAGGATGAGCACTCCAAATTTAGTGGAATTGAAGTTGTAGTTGAAGGAAATGCTTAGCAAGGGATACATTAGGCAAAGTGTATTGCCTTGGGGTACACCAATGTTGTTTATGAAAAATAATGATTTTAGTCTTAGGTTATGCACTGATTACAGGTAGTTGAGAAAGGTGAAGATCAAGAACATATATCTATTATCGAGGATTCATGACTTGTTTGATTAGTTGAAGGGAGAAACAATGTTCTCAAATATTGATTTGAGATCAGGGTATCATCAGATACACATCAAAGAAGAGGACATATACAAGACTACTTTATGAACTAGGTATGGTCATTATGAGTTTTTTGTGGTTCCTTTTGGTTTGACTAATGCTCCAACTACTTTCATGTGTTTGATGAATAGTATGTTACATACTTATCTAAACAATTTTGTGATAGTATTCATTGATGATATATTGATATATTCTAAGGATGAGGAAGAGCATGCAGAACACTTAACAACAGTATTAAGATTTGTAAGAGACAATAAGTTTTATTCCAAGCTTAGTTAGTGCAGTTTGTTTCGGATGTAAGTTCATTACATGGGGCATGTTGTTTCCTAGGAAGGTAGAGTAATAGACCCAAAAAATCTCAGAGTTATCATGGAGTGGGAAAATCCTAGGAATGTGGATGAGGTTATATAATTCATGGGATTAGAAGGTTCCTAAAGGTGGTTCATTAGGAACTTCTCATGGATTTCCTATCTTATTACATCCTTATAGAGGATAGGAAATAAATTTAGATGGAATGAGGAATGTGCATCCAGTTTTGACTAGTTGAAATAATTGCTTACAACTATTCGAGTTCTAAAGATTACAGATCCAGATAAAGAATATGTGGTTTGTACAAATGATTGCAAGAGAGGACTTGGTGAAGTCCTAATGCAAGAGGGACAGGTGGTATACTACAAGTCAAGGAAATTGAATGAGCATGAGTAGAACTATGTGACTCATGATATTGAGTTAGCGATGATCATTCATGCATTGAAGATGCAGAGGCATTATCTTCTTAGTTGGAGGTTTGTGTTGATGAGTGATCACAGTGGGTTGAGATGCTTGTTTGACCAACCTAATATGAATATCAAGAAAGCGATATGGTTGGCTACGCTTAGTCAGTTTGACTTCGAGTTTAGGTACATTAATGGAAAGGAGAACATGGTTGCAAATTCTCTTAGAAAAAGAGTCGAGGTAAATGACATAACAACTTTCACTTCATTTAGGACAAATTTATAAGATCAAATCTTATAGGAAGCAAAGTACGATGACATGTACCAAAAACATAAGCATAGGTTACAACAATATGGTATACGTGAACAGGATGTGGATTATGATCTCACAATAGATGGTTTTTTCAAATTTAGGATAAGATCTATGTGACAAACAACAACAAGCTCAAGAATGTTATCTTGAGGGAATTTAATGTCAAGCCATATTCAAGTCATCTAGGATATTAGAAGTCTCTAACAACTATGAAAAAGTTATAATATTGGTTGAATATGAATAAAGAGGTAGATGAGTTCATTGCAAGGTGTTTGGATTATCGATAGGTAAAAGTAGAATGCAAGCAACCAAGTGGTTTATTGCAGCCAATTCCAATTAGGGACTTGAAATGGGAGGTCATTCTATGGATTTCATCACAAGATTTCTCAAGATATTTATACAACATTATTCCATAATGGTTGTGGTTGAAAAGTTGACCAAGGTAGCTCACTTCATTCTAGTGAAGTCTAGTAATTCAACTAGTGAGGTATCTTAGGCATTCATGAGGGAGATTATGAGATTGAATGGTATTCCTAAGAAGATTGTATTCGAAAAAGATGTCAAGTTCACTTCCATGTTTTGGAAGGATTTTTTTGCAGGTTTGGGGAAAATTTTGGCTTTTAGCACAGCTTATCATCTGTAGATAATGGAAAGACATTGTCAGTTAACAAAATTTTGGAGGATATGCTGAGCATGTATGTTATGAACCAACAGTGGAAGTGGGAGGAGTATCCTCCATTGGTAGAGTTTCTGTTCAATAATGGCTATCATGAATCCTTGAAGATGAGTGCATTTGAGGCACTTTATGGGTGGAGTTGTAATACTCCCATTATTTGGAGTGATCCAGTGAATAGGGTATTGATTGGACCAGAAAAGTTGGTACTGTTGGAACATGAAATGAAGGTTATCAAGAAGAATGTAAAGGAACCACAAGATAGTTAGAATATTTATGTAGATCAACACAGGGCATTTAAGGAGTTTCATGTTAGGGAGCCTGCATATTCGCACATAAATCCCGAGAAGATATCCATGAGGAATGGGTCATGTACCAAGTTGGGACCTCGTTATTGTGGGCCTTTTGAGATCCTTGAGAGGATTGGATCAATGGCCTATAGACTTGTATTGCCACCAATATCGAAATTCTATCATATTTTCCATGTTTCCTTTATTAAAATATATGTGAAGGATGTTGATCATGTGATTGACTAATATGTGTTGAAGGTAGAATTAGAAGGATAATTCTAGCTGACACCTCAATCCATATTGCCAAAAAAAACACTCATGCACTAGAACCAAGCAATAGAGCAAGTTAAAGTGTAGTGGAAGCACTTCGGGCCTAATGAAGCTACATGGGAGATGGAAGATAAGATGTGGGTTTTGTATCCTTCATTGTTCGCTGATTGAGGAAAAGGAGTTTTGTTATATGTAATATCTATGTATGGACTATATTGTAAATACCATAATGATTTTTGTTATACAGCTCCAATAAGTGGTATGATTGTCTTGTTGTCATGCGTGACATGTTGGTATTGATTTTTAAGAGGTTGTTCATTGTAAATACTTCACCACACTAAGTTATAAAGTTCCTTGGGTAGTATGTTTTGGTTTGCAGGGGTCTTGCTAGTCATAGATGTCATAGAACATCAAGGATGGTGTTACCGTAAGGGGGAGGCATTTGTAACAACCTCGAGTTAATAGTTCATGTAACAAAGTTAGTAAAGCAAAAATACGACCAAGGTGATGGGACATGTATTCCAAGCTGAATGTTGGGGAAACCATCCTAGTGAGTGTCACTTTTAGTTTATTATGGCTGAGGAAATTGGGAAAAGGTGTTGGAAAAGGAAAAGAGGCATTAATTGGCATCTATTTATGTAAATAAAGGAAAATAAGAAAAGGGATATGAAAGGTCACAGGTTTGCATCAGAGGAAAATTGAAGGAAAAATAGAGGAAAATGAAGAAAATTATAACGCCCTCCTCCCACATCTACCCAGGTAACTGGCCAAAAAAGCTAAACATGAAATGAGAGGATACTGTGATCTGATTCAACATCCTATGTGACCTTAACGAAATGGAATCAATGGAAACAAAACATGCAGACCTTCCACATTAGCTACAGGACCCCTAAGAACCACCCCAACACTTCAAGCAGCTAACACATGGGTCCCACTGAAGTTTTAGGTCTCTTGACCTCTGGATGCTCTAATATTATAGGCCTGCCAATGTCTAGGAGGCTCTAGACTCTCTCATGCTATAGACATGCCAACATCCAGGGGCTATTTTGTCCAGTTTTGTGCCAGTGTCCTATGCCACCTTTTGAGGCCCAAAGCCTAGGTCAATTCCCAGAAAGGAATGAGATCTCCAAAAAAGTAAGATAACAAGGAAACAATGATGCAACATAAAATACTTAAACAAGCCCTTAACCTGGTCCCTACTAGCCATGACAAGCATTTCATCAAACATATCACAAATATGTAATCTATAGGTGTAAACAACAAATTTAATCATAGGGATTTCATAATTATATGAGAATTGCTAAGAACCATTGTTCCCTCATATCATTTGCTGCATAATCATCTATAAGGTCATAGATACATTGTCCATCCATTTACAAGTAAAAACAAGATGAGAGCCATACATAGCCACTTCCATAAAACATATATACAACTAGAATAAAAGAAGCAAAAATACCAATGAAATCATAACCATATGATCCACATATAAATCAATATATTACTAATAGAAATACAAGGAGAAATAACCTCTCATTAATGATACAGAATCCAAACCTATGTTGGGACTCCCAAGTTTCACCCAACCATCAAATGGTAGAGCCAAATATCTCTTCTACCTTTCACCCCCATGCCATATTCCAAGCATGAATGTGGGACTCAAACCAAAATAACCAACTAGGGCATCTCGAGGCTACACCACCCCGTCCTCATCAATAGAAACCGGTCTTTACGATAATCCATCCCAGATCACTAGGCCAGCACAATAAACATGTCATAATAGGATTTACAATGTTCTCCACCCAATCATTAGGCCAAACAAACATGGATGCCATTGGATTTCTCCACCTACAACATGAGGAATTTCCCTGTCTCCTAGTCTCCCAGGCTTTACCGCAATCCAAACCTGGATCACTAGGCCCTAAATTGAGACCCATTCTTGAGGATTTACCACATATATCAAATCCTAGATTAATAGGCCCAACAGAGAGCAAACCACCTCTTAGATTTACCATATATCTTGCTAATCACTGGCAAGGATTCCTAGGACCACCGACAAAACACAATCTTGGAGTTACCACAACCCATAGTCTGGCTCATGGGTCACTATGATCCAAATTTAAATAGGAACACAACAAATTACAAATATAAAAAAAAATACAGAGATTTAGTAGAAATAATACTTCATTTCATTAATGTAAAATACGGAAATATGCTTACAAACACAAATGGAAATAAACCAGCTAGGGCGATGGTAGCTTATCTCTAATAAGAGATGTGGTGGCTACATGCCTTTTACTATGTTACAATGAGGTTGAAAGGCCTATTTATTGTTGAGAAACAATGGAAAACCCTAGACATCCAAAAACCTAACCCTAGGAGATGAAGCGCCAAACTATGGGCCCTGTTTTGGGTAAATTGGTACATCAAATTCTCAGGGTCGTAACTTTGGCATATGATCTCCGTTTGATGTGCACAATACCTCTTTAGAAAGATCTATCCAAGAGCGACAACTTTTGAGTAACAGAAATTGGTCCATGGAACCATGTTGCTCCCAATTTTCCCAAAAATCATCGTTTATGGCCTTAACATGGCTCCGGAAGTTCACGACCCGAAAAAGTGCCAAAAATAATAAATTGTGCTACAATTAAGGAAACTGAAAAACTAAAAGAGACAATTGTGAGGATCCAAGTGGGATAGGTGGGTGGCCACCAACATCCACCTGTGTCATTCCTCCCCCGTTAGGAAGCAATGGTTCCCATTGTCTTGAGTTCCTCGATGAGATGAGGAAACTTCTACTGAACTTGATCTATGGTGAGTTGTTCTCCAACCTCTGGTGTGTCTAGTAATGATGGGAATCATGGTCGAGGGCGGTCCACATTGAACACTCACTGAAATAAAAGGAATGGGGGAATGTTGTGCTCCAAATTATTCTCTCCCACAACCTTGGTAATGGTGTAAGGACCATCTCAGAGTGGTCTGAGCTTCTGATGGGCTCTCGTAAGGCATTCTTTCTGCATATGTAACTAGACTTTGTCACCCACTTTAAACTTGTGTGGTACATGATGCAGATCATGTCACAACTTATATTTGGAATTTTCTAGAATGGAGTGGTGATAGATCAACCCATTGGGTAGAGGTGCTCCAGAAGTCAGGTCAGATGAATGCTTGACCTGACAGTGCAACGATACCCCTGTGGGTGAGTAGAAGATGTACATGTCTTCTTTCATGACCGTATCCACCTACTTCTGCTACCTGGAGGAACCGTTCCCAAGGGCCATGGTTGTGGCTATGATCTTCCCCTTACTCTGAGAGCGAACGAGACAGAAAATAAATTTCCTGGTTTGGGAGATGATCTTACTGCCTTTCTTAGTAGAGATCAAAGAAGTGGTAGTAGGTTAGGTTACCTCTGTTATCCTGTATAATATATTACCCAAATAAATAATAACAGTGCAAGGCCTTGAATCATACACATCATGTCGCTTCCACAAGTATGGTTGGCCTAATAATACATCACAAACATCAAGCGGTGCAACATCACACAATAACTCATCTATGAAGGGCTTGATGTTCTAGGGTAGGTGGCACTGTTGGCGGACTTAGAGATCTCGTCCTTGGTAAAGCCACCGAATGTTGTACGATTGCAAGCGTGGTATGGTTGGTAGTCCCAGCTGCTTCACAACCTCTACTGAGATGAGGTTCTTTTGGCTCCCACTGTCAACAACGAATTGCAGTGACGAACCCTTCACCCACATTCGTCAGTGGAAAAGACACCCTCCTCCTCCAGATCCTTGGGCTCATTCTTCTTGACCTTGGCAGTGGAAACACTGGTGCTGGGCTCCGAATGAATGATTTTCTTCCCTTTGTCATTCCCCTTGTTGGGTTTTGACTCAGGGTCAGAACATGCATCTGATTCTGAAGCCTTCATCCCAACTACCAACGACTGCATGGTCTGACACTCACTTGTGTTATGAGTGGGGCTCATATGGAACTCACACCACTTTCATGTGTCCTTCTTTGGCTTCATGGTGTTTCTCTTTTCTTGCTGCTTCAATGGGTTGCCTTGGGTCACCCCGCCTTGGCTTTGTCCTTTGTTCTTTGGATTCGTAAATTCAAAGTCTTTCTTCTTTTGTTTAAACTTTTGCTCAATCTTGACATTGTATCAGTATGTCGTGCCAAGAAAGGAGATTTCCAAGAACTCCATCTTGTCCTGGATGTACTTGTGTAGGTAGTTGTGGCATTTCAATACCAAATGTAGCTCAAAATCCTTAATACCCAACCTTGTGCGAAGGGTATGAAAAATATTGGTGAACTCTGGCACGCCTTGGTCCCTTCCCTGCCGCAACGTGGTCCACTTTATGTATTTGTCCTCATAGCTTCTGACAAGCTAGTAATGCTCCTTAATGGCACCCTGGAATGAGTTCCAAGTGGGTGCAACTAAAAACAGTGAGTTCGTAGTTTCATCCTTCTACTCACAGTAGGTTTCCTACCAGTCTATGACATGGGGGGATACTTTGAGAAGTGCAAAATTGATCTTTTCCCAGCTGGAAAAATCATGAACAGAAAAATAACCTTCTAATAGATTTAACCATTTATCTGTGGCATCTCCATCTATCTAACCCTCTAATATCGGGATTTCAAAATTAACTTGTACCTTAAAGGGTGTGGCATTTCCAGAGTAGCTATTGGAAGCAGATGTGTCGCCCCTGGAAAAAGTTTTCGATCATCACGTTCCTTTGTCACTAAAGGGATTCTTCGAGCAAGCTTTTGATAGGATCTCTTTCCCCCTCATCTTTCTTTTCATCTACCATGGGAGGCCATTGGGATTTGTGAGGCTGGTCTTGAAAAGGTTCGACCTCTTCAAGCCCTAACTCTTTATATCCCAACCTCGTTGGGGACATGCAAAGGAAAATAGAGAAAGAGCAATCCTCTCTGATACCACTAATCCATATTTAAATAGGAATGCAAAAAATTATAGATATAACCATAAATACAAAGATGCAACAGAAATAATACTTCATTTAATTAATGTAAAATATTGAAATATGCTTACAAACAGAAATGGAAATAAACTAGCGATGGCGATGGTAGCTTATCTCTGAGAAGCGATGTGGTGGCTCCATGCCTTTGAACTATGTTACAATGAGGCTCAAAGGCCTATTTATTGTTTATAAATAATGGAAAACCCTAAGCATCCAAAAACCTAACCCTAGGAGATGAAGCACCAAACTATGGGCCCCGTTTTGGGTAGATTGGTACATCAACTTCGCGGGGTCGTAACTTTGGCATACGATCTTCGTTTGACATGCACAATACCTCATTAGAAAGATCTATCCAAGGAATACAACTTTTGATTCAACAAAATTAGTCCATGGATCCATGTTTCTCTCATTTTTCCCAGAAAACATCGTTTACAGCCTCAAAACGACTCCGGAAGTTTAGGACCCAAAAAACTGCCAAAAAAAAGTAAATTGTGTTACAATTAAGGAAACTGAAAAACTTAAAGAGACAATTGTGAGGGTCTAAGTGGGATAGGTGGGTGGCCACCAACATCCACCTATATCACACTAGTCTAGTGGATTTACATGATTCATAATCTGGTTCAGTGACATACCATGTTTTCTACCATTCAGATACCCCTCAATCTACCTCAAATCCATCTGACAACCCAACTCGACCAAAACATGAGAACCTCGTCACACCATGGCTATTAAGAAATGGAAAGGCTAAGAGGAAAACACTATCATACCTGGAAAAACCCATGCCATACTAGCAAAATAACCACATGAAATACCATGCATTCCAAGCCTAACAAGGAGAATATACATGCAAATCGATACCTACAAAGAACACTGTTGTAGCTGATTGATCTTGCTCTTCCTTGCTTGCTCCTTCCTTCCTCTTTCCTTCTTTTCCTTTCTTGATCCAACAAAAAGTTCCTCTAAGAAAGCTTTAAGTGTGCAATAGTGAGAGAGAGAGAGAGAGAGAGAGAGAATAATGACAGAGCTCCAAAACTAAACAGACCAAGCCTACACATTGATCCTCAGAAGCGGTCTTTATCAATGACGCCTCTAGTTTTTTCATTTTCGTGATTTTCCTTCATTTCCTCCTCACATGTGGCCTATGGCCTTTCACCTTACTTTTCTCCTACTTTAATTTATTTTCATAAATAAATGAGCCAAAACTGCCATTTTACTTTTCCAAAGCCTTAGCCATTGCCTTTGCCAATTTCCTTATCCATAATAAACCGTATGAACACCCACACTAAGATGACTTGCTCAACATGCAACTTAGAATAAGTGTCCCATCAACCATGGTATTACATATATTTTACATTATTTTTTTTAACCAGGACTGTCACAGAACCCTCCCCCTTGGGGGAATACCATCCTTGATGTCCAATGACACCTGTAACCAACAATACTACTGAAAACAAAACATACTGTCGTTGGAGATTTATAACATAGCTCGTTTCCGTATTTATAATGACCATTGTTGAAACGTTACATTCATATTGGTTATTGTAGCTTTATAACACAACTCATTACGATATTTATAATAATAATCATATATACACACATACACATTTTCTTCACCTAGTAAATCAACATACTGTCTATGGAGTTTTATAAATCCATCTTTATGAGTATCTACAATGATATACACATATACACATTTTCTCAGCTAGAAAATAAAATGATATGATGCATGCATCCACAAAAATGGAATCTAGAGGCTCACACCTCCACCCTAAAAGTAATACCAAGATTTAGCTCCTTCCGAGGAAGTCCAAAATCCACTGTCAAAGTCAAATTTGCATCCAATGTCTAGCGTTACAATCCTATGCTTCTTATCCTCTCGGGGAATAGTTAACAGCTCATTGTTCCAGGGCACACTCCCAATGTGCATTTGATTCCATCTGGCAATTCTAATGACCAAAATAAATATATCCCTTGGCTTTCCCTTCTCTGCTACACATTCCCTTGGAAAATCCGATCACCCCCTTCCGTGTAGTCACACACCTTCCAGGTTCAGCTAGAACCCCCAACCCGAGTAGTCCATGCCTTGGGAAAGCTTCCCCGCATCATAATATATGTAAACCAAGGCATATCCCTACCTCAAAACCATCATACCAGTTATAGGATGCTCATGGCAATCAATGGAGACTACTGGGTACCAGTGCCCACAATTTCCCTACTGAATACTTTACCAGCATACACCTGCATGTTCCAATTCCTCTTGTTGTTGTTGCTAATTCTTGTAGACAATTTCAACCACCCAACTGGGCATTTTTGTGCTTCCTGTACCAAGCATATAACTTCCATTAGATTTAAAATAAATTGAAATAAACTCACATCATCTCTCATTGGTGGTGCATGAATAAGGCACACTTGCGATCCTATTTACTTCCTCTGACAACAAGTCAAACTAACATATTTAATCAAATCAACATGTATGAACATATCACATCAGGATAACTCAAACTCAACCATCATAAAGTAAAATCATGAATCACATGTAACTGTCATAAACCAAAATCATAGATCACATGTAATCATCATAGACCAGAATCATAAATCACATGCATAATAAAATTGAAGTTGAATATTGATACTTATACTTTACTCAATCCTTAGCTTCTACCTTTTCCCTTATTCCATACGCACTCCATATCGGTTGCCACACCTCACAAACACCCAATGCCTTCTCCTGAGCTATGTGCACCTACACATAGTGTGTATCACACACATACAACCACACACGACATAAAACACCATGCAATACATGCACCTACACCTGAGACACCACACATGCACCTACACCCAGTGTACAACACAATACATAAACCCTACACTCAGTGTACAACACAACACAATACATACTCCTACATCTGAAGTATAACACAATACACATATGTACACATTATACAAAACAACAGATACACATATCACAATACCACAACTACACAATGCACATACATAGTATTGCATGCCTGTAACACAACATGTACGACATGCACACAATACCACATGTACACCAGTACCATATGTACAACACGTACTCAGTACCATCTATACACAACACCACCTGCACAACGTGTACACAACATCAAATATACACGATGCCACCTGTTGGATACCTATACTAATAGGTTTCATATTTCATGATTGGCAAATTCAAATGCCAAATATGCTCTACTTTGCTGATTCAAAGATCCCATATTTCCAAGGAAAAACAAGGTGTGTACATGCCTTCATGTCTATTAAAGTTTTTTGATGGATGGTCCAACAGTCTAATCTGGATCATGCCACATTTCAATTTTTGTTGTAGAATAGAGAAAGAAATCTATCCAAACTGTTTAATCTTGGCAGATCAGTAGTTAGGCAGAGGAACTAAGGTTCCCAACTGCTTAATCTGGGGCCTTGGAAGAAATAAGGGTAGTGCTAGATAGGAAATCAAAGGAAAAAGCCAATGGAAAAGAAAAGGCACATAAAGGGTCTGCAAGTCCAAGTGCAACCTCTAAGAAGAAACAAAAAATGCTAGGCAAAATAGTTGGGTAGGTAGATGGGGTTGCAGAAGTGGTGTTCCTTCCAAGCTGAAACTTTGCCAGTCAAA
>APFE031527049.1:1793-15694 GCA_000404065.3 Pinus taeda | reverse complement strand
CTAGGAATTGATATTCATCACAAGCTCAACTAGAATCATAGCATTGAGAAAAGGATTAATGGGGGTGGAAAGCTTATTTTGGTCTTGAAAATAATTGTAAAGCAGAAAACCTCGTAATGTGGGATAAAAAGAAGTTCCTCTTTAAAAATTTACTCACTCCTGTTATCTTATATGGTTGTGAGGTTTGGGGTTGCAGCATCTCCAGAGAATCATGGAGAAGTATTGAGCAAATCCAGAAGCATTTTATGACTTATAACCTAAAAATTAAAAGTAATACACGCTATCTGTTATGAAACCAGCTCAAGAAAAAGATAGAAAAGATAGATCAACGCTTTAGAATTCAGCCTCTTTGATGGGGCAACCTCCTTTGCATTACATAAATGAAGAATTCTTGGATGCTTCAAATGACAAAACCTCCTTTCTATATATAGGAGTCTAAGGAGCCACAATATAACCCAACCGACCTAACAATAATAATATAAAGCCACAAAAATAAGAATAGAGGGATTCTATGGGGCACAGTAATAACAATATGGGGACAACAGGGGCACAACAATATTAATAAGGGATACAACTAAAACTGTAATGGGGTAATCAATAGTATTATAGGGACCGAACATGCCCCTCTACTTCAAAAAAGTGTTGTCCTCAATGCTTGAATCAATCACTATATTTTTTGTTTGTTCTATGCTTCCATTTTACTATATTGTAACACTATTATGCTAATCATTATCATTATTTAATTCATGGTATTACTATATTAATAATTTTAATTCATGTTATTACTATATTGCTTGTTTGTTTTATGTTTTACTATATTGTAACACTATTATACTAATCATTATCATTATTTAATTCATGTTATTAATATATTTTTTATTTGTTTTATGATTTATGTTTTGCTATTTTGTAACAATATTTTGTAGGATACTAATCATTATAATTACTTAATTCATGTTATTACTATATTAATAATTTTAATCCATGTTACTACTATATTGTTTGTTTGTCTTATGTTTTACTATTTTGTAACACTATTACACTAATCATTATTATTATTTAATAAGTGTTATTACTATATTGTTTGTTTGTTTTATGTTTTACTATTTTGTAACACTATTTATGTTTTATGTTTTACTATATTGTAACACTATTTATGTTTTATTTTTTACTATTTTGTAAGAGTATTATACTAATTATCATAATTATTTAATTCATGTTATTACTATACTAATAATTTTATTTCATGTTACTACTGTATTGTTTGTTTATTTTATGTTTTATGTTTTACTATTATGTTGAAACCATTTTGTAACACTCTTATACTAATCATTATCATTATTTAATTCATGTGATTACTATACTAATAATTTTAATTCATGCTATTACTATATTGTTTGTTTCTTTTATGTTTTACTATTTTGTAACACTTTTATACTAATCATTATCATTATTTAACTCATGTTATTACTATATTAATAATTTTAATTTATGTTATTACTTTATTAATAATTCTAATTCATCTTATTATTATATTAATAATTTTATTACTATATTGTTTGTTTGTTTTATGTTTTACTCTATTGTAACACTATTTTGTAACACTATTATACTAATCATTATAATTATTTAATTCGTGTTATTACTATATTAATAATTTTAATTCATGTTCTTACTATATTCTTTTTTCATTTTATTTTTTTTCTTTTACTATTTTGTAACACTGTTATACTAATCATTATCATTATTTAATTCATGTTATTATTAAATTAATAATTTTAATTCATGTTATTACAATATTAATAATTTTAATTCATGTTACTACTATATTGTTTGTTTGTTTTATGTTTTACTATATTGTAACACTATCATACTAATCACTATAATTATTAATTCATGTTATTACTATACTATTTATTTATTTTATGTTTTACGTTTTACTATTTTGTATCACTATTATACTAATCATTATCATTACTTAATTCATGTTATTACTATATCGTTTGCTTGTTTTATGTTTTATGTTTTACTATTTTGTAACACTATTACACTAATCATTATTATTATTTAATAATTGTTATTGCTATATTTTTTGTTCCTTTTTATGTTTTATGTTTTACTATTTTGCAACACTATTATACTAATCATTATCATTATTTAATTCATGTTATTGCTATATTAATAATTTCAATCCATTTTATTACTATATTGTTTGTTTGTTTCATGTTTTATGTTTTACGATTTTGTAACACTATTTATGTTTTATGTTTTACTATATTGTAACACTATTTTGTAACACTATTTATGTTTTATTTTTTACTATTTTGTAAGACTATTACACTAATTATTATGATTATTTAATTCATGTTATTACTATATTAATAGTTATATTTCATGTTACTATTGTATTGTTTGTTTTATGTCTTATTTTTACTATTACGTTACACTAATAATAATAATAACTTGTCCTGACGATGAACCACACTGGTTGGTTCGAAACGCGTCGACAAAAGATGGTTTATGTGATTTCGCCGAAGACTCTCTAAATATTTTGTAAGATTAATATACTAATAATTATAATTATTTAATTCATTTTATTACTATATTAATAATTTTAATTCATGTTACTGCTATATTGTTTGTTTGTTTTATGTTTTATGTTTTACTATTATGTAACACTATTATACTAATCATTATCGCTATTTAATTCACGTTTTTTTTTTGTAAGCTGAGTATTTCCATTACTATAAACAAATATATACATCGGTTGCATCATAATCTCATCCCGCCCCGAAGGGAAACCGGGACTCTTGATCACCCCAAAAAATGGCAGATTCAAACACATTTAAAGATTATCACTGTATCAAAACCAGTTTTCCGGGTCCACTTCTAAATCTGCGATCATACTATAGTCTACTAGTTCAAAACTATTTATCATGACAAGCATATATTATATGCCAAAACGAGAACAGGAAACCAAAATATCCAGAAACCAAGAAACATGTCTTAAGCTCTACTTGTCTGGTGCACCTTGCTGACCTTTCTCCTGTTTTATCAGGACTCCACTTGCCACGAGCTGGTTCTGCAGATCCTCCAGTCTTTTTTCCTGAAGGAGCATGGTGATAACAATATCCTTCAACTCCTTTTTCACATTGGGAAGGCCCTAAACCATTTCTGCCATCTCCATGGCCACCTGCTCTAAGGCTTTGGCCATAAGACGCTTCATGACCCAATATAAATGGAGGGATTGTTTATACAAGGTCATTCTACCCCTGGTATGGCCAGGATCAGGCATAATGGAAGCCCATTCTTCCATTTCCTCTTTAGACTGCGCCTGAATGGCTTCCTCTTCCCAATGCTCCATAATTTTCCTCACTTTGGGAGTCGAATTAACCCTGTAATCCCTCTCCGCCATTCGGATTCTGTCACTGATCGTCTGCCTGGACCGCCTAGAGTCCTCGTCCGCCGCTGGCTCGTCCTCCGGAGCCTGGACAGGGCTGCACTGTCGACCCCTCTGACTTCTCCCCTCCGCCACGTCCCTTCGTTTACGGCCTCCTCGCCCCCTTCAACCTCGACCCCTTCTCCCTCTGCCCCGCATGCCTCCTCTGCTTCTGCCGCCAGCACAGCCCCTCTCAACCTCATTATCTTCGCTGTCCTCGCCCGGCAAGCATTTCCACCGGTTCCTCCAGGCTTCCTCCTCCTGGACGTCTTGCTGTTCTTCGTTTTCCTCTTCGGAGGTTTCCACAAAACGAACATACATTTTCCCTTCTGTATCGACCTTCCGTTTACCCTTCAGATCCTCCGGACTTTTATGCTGAATGTCCTGCCCCCCGCTTCGCAGCCACCTCCTCCCGCTTGCGCTGCCTTCTCCTTCCATTACCCTGTCTCCTCTGCTCCTCTCACCTCGCAGCTCTCTAACAGCAACTACTCTATTCCACCAGCGCACCAGATGGCTATCAGTCAAGACGGAATTGATCACTCCTCGACCTGACCCAAACGCACAGCGCACCAGGTCCCTGCAAACTACAAATTGGCAAACTTCTCGGACTGTTATCCCGCCCCTGCTCTCGGTTTTATCAATGCGCGTCCTTGTTGAATTATGATCATGGTTATATCTGGGCCTTTTCTCCCGGTTCATTCCATAATGCTTCGGGCTGCTCACCGTCTTACCGTCCCATCCAACACCCGAGCCACCTGCATTGCTGATCTCCTGCGTAAACTGATTTCCCTGCCAGTCGCTCCACCTGCCTGCATTAAACCGCCCTTGCTCGAACATCATAACTCCTCCGAACGTGCGCCATCGGGACGTCACTTTACCCCCTGCCAGGACTGCCAGCCTGATCGGGCGATCAGTTGTCTTCGGAGTGACTCTTTGTTGCCTCTTCATTATCACGGATTAAAATAGTTTTGAGTCCTGCCCAGTTTTGATCCCGTTCCAGGGGAGTCCAGCTCGTGTCCAATTTGCTACCAGCTTCCTTACTTCCCCAATTTGCAAGGAAGTCAGCTGCCTTATTTCCATCACGGCGGACGTGATTAATGGTTTTATATTCAATCCTGTTTAGTGTTTCCTCTATGTCCTGTATGATTGCTGCCGTCCTTCAACTTTTGGCGACCTTATCCCATCCCTGTCCATCCTTGAGTTTTCGCAGCATCTCAATCGTGATCTGTGAATCCCCCTCTATTTCCAGGTACCGATATCTATTTCTAGCAGCTATCCTTAGGCCTTCATGCACTGCCCATAGTTCCGCTTCATTGTTCGTCATTTCGCCGACCCACTCAGCAAAGACCCACCTAGTGTTTCCTTCGCCATCTCTGAATATGCCACCAAGGCCTGCCGGGCCTCGGTTACCCTTCGAGGCTCCATCGAAGTTTAATTTGATAGAATGGGCTTCTGGATACCGAAACCAATTTGGGCTGCGGACCCACGGGTTGTTTTGACGCTCTTTCCTAGGGTATATCAAGTGGAAATCTAGATTTAGCGTTGCGGCTATTCTCCCTTCCCCTGGGTCCAGCTTCCAATCTTCCTCGTCCCACTTTTCTGACAGCACGGTTTCTCTGATGGCTTTACTTTTCTCTTCCCAAACCTGTTCTGGCCTGCTTTGTTGTCCCTTAAATATTCTTTTGTTGCGTTCCTTCCAGATGTACCAGATTGTAAAACCCACGGCCAGGCTCCAGATTCTTCTGATAACTTTGCTCTGGAATTGCCCTGTTCCCCATTGACTTATGGTCTGGCTAATGCTAGTCTGATCTCTCATTGTTTGACCAAATAACCCTCTGATCTTTTCCCAAATATGTTCTGCGAAGGGGCACCTATTTAGGAGATGCTCTTGGTTCTCTGCTTCTTCGTTACATAAGTTGCATCTTGATGGACCCTGAAAACCCCTCTTTATGATTTTATCCCACGTTAATATCTTTCCTTTTTTAACCTGCCAGGAAAAGATGGTGACTTTTGGCCACCATTTGGCGTCCCAGAGCTTCTTCCAATCATGTTCTTCGGCTTCCTGATTTTGTCTTGTACTTAGGAAGTAAGCTTCCTTTACTGTGAATGATCCTTTCGTTGTTGTGCCCCATCTTAGGATGTCCTCGCCGATCCTATGTCTGATCTTCCTGAGATCCATCTCCCACATGTAGCCTTCCTCTATGTCTCTGGTTATGTCCTCGGACCATTCACCTGGTTTTTTCCATCTCCTCCATATTTCTCTGCCCTCTTCCTCCTTCCAATAGTCCTTTACCTTGAACATTCCTAGTCTTAGAGCGCTCTGTTGAAGGTTTTGTAGGGTTTGCAACTCAATCATCTTTCTCTTTTGCTGCCATCCATCTTCCCAGAAGGCAGCTTTTTCTCCCCCCCTGATCTCCCAGAAGGCATACTGCTTTATTAATTCTCTATTCTGGCTAGCCAGGTTCCAGATGGAAGAACCTTGAGGGATGTTCTGTATTTTCAGTTTTTCCTCTATTTGTTCCGGCATATTGTATTTGTAATTCCATATCTTCTTCCAAACATCTGACCCTCCTTGCAGCCATCTCCACCATAACTTAGCCCCTAGAACCTTATTTAGAATTTCAGGGTCTCTCAACCCCAAGCCTCCTTCATCCTTCCTTTTGATCAGATGTGTCCACGATACGAGGGCCCATTTTCTCTGTTGAGTTGGTCCACCCCATATAAACTTTCCAAAAATCTCTCTCATTTTTACACAAACTCCTTTCGAGGCTGCTCTGATCGAAAGAGAGTAAACAGGAATTGCTTGGAGGACCGCCTTTAGAAGAACTAAACGGCTGGCAATGTTCAGGGACCGGAACGCCTAGTTTGAAAGCCTTTTTTTGATTTTGTCAATAACTTCCTGCCAGTTCCTCATGCGAGTTGGGTGGATGTCCAGTTGGTTACCGAGGTACTTAGTGGGGAGGCTTCCTTGTTTAAATCCCAGGGTTATAGTGAGGTGGGTCTTTATTGCCTCCGGAGTATTGAAGATAAAGGTACACGATTTCTCCTTATTAATCTCCATGCCAGATGCTTCTGAGAAGGTCTCCAAAACTTCCTTGATTTTTCTGACTTCCCTGAGGCTGACTTCTCCAAAGAGCATAATATCGTCAACAAATTGTTGATGAGTGATGGCTAAGTTATTTCCCCAAAGCTTTAAACCTCTGAGCCTATTTCTCCTAGTTTCTCTTTTGATGATTCGGCCAAGGCCATCTGCTGCTAGGATAAACAGAAAGGGTGATAAGGGGTCGCCTTGCCTGATCCCCCTATATGCATTAAAAGGTTTCGTCGGATTTCCATTGACCAGGATTGAGAAAAAGGGAGTGGATATCATGCTAAAAATCCATTCGATCCAGCGCTTTGCAAAACCGTATGCTTCCAGGACTGCACAAAGATACTTCCAATTCAACCGATCATATGCCTTTGACAGGTCCAACTTGATCATCATTCCTTTCCTCTTCTGTTGATTGAGAGAGTGTATCATTTCTTGAGCCACCACTAAACCATCCAAAATTTGCCTTCCTTCCACGAAACCCGTTTGTTCAGGGGAGATAATACTTGGAAGGAGAGGTTTCAATCTTTTTGCTCTCAATGTTGCAATTATTTTATAAACCACATTACATAGAGCAATGGGGCGAAAACCTTGAGCTTCCTCAGAGTTATTTGATTTAGGAATTAAGGTTAGGAAGGTAGCATTCATACCTGACCACATTCTGTTCTGGACCCTTGATTCTTCAACCACCTCCATAATATCCTGACCTAGAAATTGCCACCCTGCTTGATAGAATTCAGCCGTGAATCCATCCGGCCCCGGTGCTTTTCCTTTTTTCATATTCATAACCACCTCCTCGACTTCAGCTAGGGTTACTGCGCGCATGAGTCCTCGATTCTGCTCCGCTGTGATCAGTTTTGGGATTTCCTTACAGATTTGATTTATTGCTGCCCCTCTGTCACCCTGGGGTTCAGAGAGGATCTCCTTATGATAGTCACTTAGAACTTGCTCTATTCCTTCCTGTTCTATGATTTTCTCTCTGGCTCCATTCTTAATTGAGAAGATCCGATTTCTTTGCCTGTGCTGGATCATTGCTTGATGGAAGAATCTAGTGTTCCTCTCTCCTTCCCGTAGCCAGTTTACTCTAGACTTTTGCTTCCATAAGATCTCCTCCTGCTTTCTCCTCTCCTCTAGCTGGCTTATTAGTCTGCTCTCCTCCTGACATCTCTCCTCATTTCTTCCTTCCAGGATATTCTGCTGCTGCACTTCCTCCATAGCCCTTTCCAGTTTTAGCTTTTCCTCCAAAATATTCCCAAAATTCTCCTTATTCCATTTTCTAATTTTCTGCTTCAGCTCTTTGAGCCTTAATTGGAATGTATGCATTTTACACTGACCTCTGACTTGACTTCGGTTCCACCATTCTTCTAATTTATTCAGGAAGTCCGGATTTCTGAGCCAGAAGGATTCAAAGCGGAAAGGTTTCTTAATATTAGTTTTCTTTATGTCTATTTCCAAACAGATCGGCCAGTGATCGGAGCCCAGACCTGGGAGGATTCTGGCATCTATGAAGACATCTTTATTTAGGACCTGCTCTGATAGAAGGAATCTATCCAGCTTTGACACAATCTGATTCCTGCCTCCCCGTCGATTATTCCATGTAAACACCCCATTTGTGGTTGGGGTGTCTACTAGTCTTAGGTTGGTTATGAGATCGTTGAACTCATCCATACTGGGATCCTGCCTTCGAACACCTCCGCGCTTCTC
The DNA here is from genome assembly GCA_000404065.3 of Pinus taeda. Classification (NCBI taxonomy): domain Eukaryota; kingdom Viridiplantae; phylum Streptophyta; class Pinopsida; order Pinales; family Pinaceae; genus Pinus; species Pinus taeda. Next base: position 7,463 of record APFE031527049.1, on the reverse strand, counting down.
GTCTAAACCCCTGATTAGATTGAAATCGCCTCCTATTATCCATACATCCTCTGAGATTATTTTGCTTACTGCCTGGATATTCTTCAAGAAATTTCCCCGATCCCTGGGGAGATGAGGTCCATATACTCCAGATATGAGTATTCTCTCTTTCGAACCCACTGTCCTGCATATTCCAGATAGGATCCTGGGTAAGCTAATCCAATTTTCAAAGGTGACCTCCTCTGGGTTCCAAAGAATCGCCAGGCCGCCTGCTGATCCCTCCGCGTCCTGGGCCATAACTTCAAATTTTGATTTTGATTTATCCAAAATTGCCTGTATCTGCTGTTGTTTCATTTTAGTTTCTTGAATTATCATTATACTCGGCTTATCTTTCTTCAACCTCTCCTTCAAGTACCTCTGCTTTCCTTTACTGTTAAGACCCCTAATATTCCAGCTTGTGATGATCATTTATAACTTTTTTGGGGGAGGGTGGAATACCTCTGACAGAGGTATTACCTTTCCCAAGTTTACCAGGGTTTCCCCAACTATTTGGATGGTCTCAGCCATGGGTTTTCTCCCTCTTTTTCTTTTTCCTTTGTCATGTCCGTCCACTCCTACTGGCTGAGATCCTGACACTTCTGAAGGTTCCGGTCCTGTCGCCACCATTCCCCCTTTCTTCTCCTTAAACTTTTGATAGGCTTCCTTGTACTGTTGTTTTTGGATTTCTGGGATGAATCTCTCATCTAAATGGCGCCATTCTTGCAGGAGCTTTTCCATTATCCGTTCTTCTTCTGTTCCTATCTCTTTCTGTTTGCCTGACTCTTTTCTGGGGGGCTCATCTGATTTCTCCTGGGTCTCTCCCATTTCTACTTCGTTTTCTTTTGTTTGGTTGTTGTGCTTGCCTAGATCTTCCGTTGCGGTATCCATCGGGACAGTCTCCTCCACTGGATCTTCCTGTGTACCTTCCTCAGTTTCCTCTTCCTCGTCTTGTAAGTCCTGGTACTGGTTCTGATTTTCCACAGAGATGTTTTTCCCTTTTGTTTGGTCTTTTTGTTTCTCGTTTCTAGTCTTCTGTCTCCTGTTGACTTCCGTAAACCCTCTCTCTTCTGTTTCTGTTACCTTTGCTTTCATTTGTTCTTCTGTGGTTCTTCTCTTGAGCTCGCCTTCTCTATTCTGAGGGCATTCCTTGAATAGGTGACCATACGCATTTCCGGCACCTAAAAGGAATGTGCTCGTAATCTACCGGTTGCTGCCAGAGTTCATCATGATATTCGACTTCCACGAATTCAGGCAAGGGTTCTGCTATATTCATATATACGCATATCCTTGCGTACGAGGTAAATTTGCCCCGTTTGGTTGATTCAGCAACTTTGACAAAGTCTCCTATGGAGTTACCAATTCCTTCTAGAATGTCAGGTTTCCAGAACTCTGAAGGTAATCCAAACAGTCTAACCCAAACCGGAGCGGCAAGCAATTTTTCAGCGTCCGGATTGTACCTTTCCTCCCAATGTCGCATGAATAAGCCTGCATTATTCATGAAGTATGGTCCCTCTTCGAAGATTCTTTCCTTGTCCTCTAAGTTCATGAAAATAATAGTAAAAAAACCCTTGGCTCCCAATTTCAGATCTATATGACCCTTGGGTTTCCATCTCAGGTGGATCCACTTAACTAAATCCCTCTCTGTTGGCCAATAACCTATAAATTTACAGATTAAAGCATGGTCCTTCATGTAACTTCGATAATCTTCCAGTGAATTGTTTGGGATCACATACCTGGGTCGTTTCTGGGCTCTTGGAAGACATCTTCCTATTTTAGCTTGCCATTGATTACCTAATACTGGAGCATCTTTAACGTTGTCCTTCTGTGGGTTTGCTCTGTTCCCCTCGCTGGATTCCCCTGCCACTGCATTTTTAAAGGAGGGGATCTCTCCCCTCCCCAAAGATCCTTCCATGTGGACCGTTAGGAGCTACTCGGATTGTCTGAGCTCCACTGTCCTGTTACCTCTACGTCGAAACCGACCCAATCCGTATAAGGTTCCTGCGCTTACCCTGATCGTCGGTACACCTGGAACAATTCTTCTGAGACGCCAGCACCCGAAGCCCTAGCGATTCTCGAACCTAGAATCATCGCAGAGTTCCCGCTCGCAGCCCCCCGACTCTTCGTCCACTTTTCATCCCTATTTAATTCATGTTATTACAATATTAATAATTTTAATTCATGTTATTACTATATTGTGTGTTTGCTTTATGTTTTATGTTTTAGGTTTTACTATATCGTAACACTATCATACTAATCATTATAATTATTAATTCATGTTATTACTATATTGTTTGTTTGTTTTTTGTTTTATGTTTTACGTTTTACTATATTGTAACACTATTATACTAATCATTATCATTATTTAATTCATGTTATTACTATATTGTTTGTTTGTGTTATCTTTTATGTTTTACTATTTTGTAACGCTATTTTGTAACACTATTATACTAATCATTATCATTATTTGGTTCATGTTATTACTATATTGTTTGTTTGTTTTATGTTTTATGTTTTACTATATTGTAACACTATTTTGTAAAACCATTTATGTTTAATGTTTTACTATATTGTAAGACTATTTTGTAACGATATTTATGTTTTATGTTTTACTTTTAACACTATTTTAGTTCATGTTACTACTATATTGTTTGTTTGTTTTATGTTTATGTTTTACTATTATGTAATACTATTATACTAATCATTATCATTATTTAATTCATGTTATTACTATATTGTTTGTTTGTTTTGTTTTATGTTTTACTATTTTGTAACACTATTATACTAATAGTTATCATCCTTTAACTCATGCTATTACTATATTAATAATCTTAATTCATGTTCTTACTATATTATATTTTTTTTTGTATGTTTTATGTTTTACTATTTTGTAAAAATATTATGCAAATCATTATAATTATTTAATTGACGTTACTACTATATTAATACTTTTAATTCATGTTACTACTATATTGTTTGTTTGTTTTATGTTTTATGTTTTACTATATTGTAACACTATTTTGTAAGACTATTATATTAATCATTATCATTATTTAATTCATTTTATTGCTATATTTATAATTTTAATTCATGTTGTTGTTATGTTGTTTGTTTGTCCTATGTTTACTATATTGTAACACTGTTTTGTAACACTATAATACTAATCATTATCATTACTTAATTCATGTTATTACTATATTTTTTTTGTTTTATGTTTTACAATTTTTAACACTATTATAATAATCATTATCATTATTTAACTCATGTTATTAGTATATCAATAATTTTAATTTATGTTCTTACTATATTATTAATTTTGATTCATATTATTGTTAAATTAATAATTTTATATTTTACCATTTTGTAACACTATTATACAAATCATTAACATTATTTAATTAATGTTACTGCTATATTGTTTGTTTGTTTTATGTTTTACTATTTTGTAATACTATTATACTAATCATTATCCTTATTTATCTCATGTTATTATTGTATTAATAATTTTAATTTATGTTATTACTATATTATTAATTTTAATTCATCTTATTGTTATATTAATAATTTTGTTACTATATCATTTATGTGTTTTATGTTTTATTTTTTACTATTTTGTATCACTATTATACTAATCATTATCATTATTTAATTCATGTTATTACTATATTATTTGTTTTTTTTAGGTTTTATGTTTTTCTATTTTGTAACACTATTTTGTAATTCTATAACACTAATCATTATTATTATTTAATGCATGTTATTACTATATTAATAATTTTAATTCATGTTATTACTATGTTGTTTGTTTGTTTTATGTTTTATGTTTTGCTATTTTGTAACAATACTATACTAATCATTATCTTTATTTAATTCATGTTGTCTGTTTGTCTGTTTTATGTTTTAATATTTTTAGCACTATTTTATAAGATTATTATACTAATCATTAAAATTATTTAATTCATGTTACTACTATATTGTTTGTTTTTTTTATTTTTTATGTTTTACTATTATGTAACACTATTTTGTAACACTATTATACTAATCATTATCATTATTTAATTCATGTTATTACTATGTCGTTTTTTTTTTATGTTTTACTATTTTGTAGCACTATTATACTAATAATTATCATCGTTTAACTCATGCGATTACTATATTAATAATCTTAATTCATGTTCTTACTATATTATTTATTTTCTTTATATTTTATGTTTTATATTTTGTAACACTATTTTGTAAGACTATTATAATTATTTAATTGATATTATTACTATATTAATAATCTTAACTCATGTTACTACTATATTGTTGGTTTGTTTTACGTTTTATGTTCTACTATTACGTTACACTATTTTGTAACACCATTATTCTAATCATTATCATTATTTAATTCATGTTATTACTATATTTATAATTTTAATTCATGTTATTGTTACGTTGTTTTTTGTTCTATGTTTACTATATTGTAACACTATTATACTAATCAATATCATTATTTAATTCATGTTATTATTATGTTAATAATTTTAATTTATGTTATCACTATATTGTTTGTTTGTTTTATGTTTTATGTTTTACTATATGTAACACTATTTTCTAACATTATTATACTATCATTATAATTATTTAATTCATTTTATTTCCATATTAATAATTTTAATTCATGTTATTGCTATATTATTCGCTTGTTTTATGTTTTACTATATTGTAACACTATTATACTAATCATTATCATTATTTAATTCATGTTATTACTATATTGTTTGTTTGTTTTGTGTTTTACAATTTTGTAACACTATTATACTAATCATTATCATTATTTAACTCATGTTATTACTATATTATTAATTTTAATTCGTCTTATTGTTAAATTAATAATTTTGTTACTATATTGGTTATTTGTTTTATGGTTTACTATTTTGTAAGACTATTATACTAATCATTATCATTATTTAATTCATGTTATTACTATATTGTTTGTTTGTTTTATGTTTTACTATTTTGTAATACTATTATTCTAATCATTATCATCATTTAACTTATCTTATTACAATATTAATAATTTCAATTCATGTTATTACTATGTTGTTTGTTTGTTTTATGTTTTATGTTTTACTATTTTGTAACACTATTTTGTAACACCATGATACTAATCATTATCATTATTTAATTCATGTTATTACTATATTGTTTGTTTATTTTGTTTTATGTTTTACTATTTTGTAACACTATCATACTAATAATTATCATCCTTAACTCATGCTATTACTATATTAATAATCTTAATTCATGTTCTTACTATATTATTTATTTGTTTTGTGTTTTATGTTCTACTATTTTCTAAGACTATTATACTAATCATTATAATTATTTAATTGATGTTATTACTATATTAATAATTTTAATTCATCTTACTACTATATTGCTTGTTTGTTTTATGTTTTATGTTTTGCTATATTGTAACACTATTTTGTACCACTATTATACTAATCATTATCATTATCTAATTCATGTTATTCTTATATTTATAATTTTAATTGAAATGATGGTTATATTGTTTGTTTGTCCTATGTTTTTCTCTATTGTAACATTATTTTGTAACATTACTATACTAATCATTATAATTATTTAATTCATGTTATTGCTATATTAATG
>APFE031527038.1:0-16456 GCA_000404065.3 Pinus taeda | reverse complement strand
GAAAATTGAATAAAGTGACCATCAAGAAGAAGTATTCATTTCCAAGGATTGATGACTTATTTGACTATATGAGAGGGGTAGCAGTCTTCTCCAAGATTTATTTGACGTCAGGTTATCACCAGGTGCATATAAAGGATGAAGGAATTCATAAAACAACTTCAAAATGAGGCATGGAAATTATGAATTAGTGGTGGTGACCTTTGGACTTACTAATGGAATTGCAACAATTATGTGACTTATGAACAATGTGTTGTGCCCTTATTTGGATAGGTTTGTCATAGTCTTTGTGGATGACATTTCCGTCTATTCAAAGACCAAGGAGGAACATAAAGATAATTTGGAAGCAGTATTGCAATTGCTAAGAGGGAATAGGATTTATGAAAATATTAGTAAGTTCAACTTATTTTAGTCACAAATTCATTACTTGGGACACATTTTCTCAAGGGGGGAGTAGTAGTTGACCCAATGAATGTTAAGGCTATCACAGAATGGCCAACACCTAGAATTGTATATAAAGTTGGGTCCTTCATAGGATTGCAAGGATATTGCAAACGATTTTTTAAAACTTCTCCACGATTGGTTGTCCAATTACTACTCTGCAAAAGAAAGGGAAAATATTCAAGTGGAGAGTTGATTGTGAAACATTCTTTGATCATTTGAACCAGTTGTTGACCAATGCACCAATATTAAGAATAACATATATTGAAAAGGATTTCATTTTATCCACAGATGACTGCAAGGAGGGAATTCATGGAGTCTGATGCAAGAAGGTTAAGTGGTGTGATATGAGCCCCGAAAGTTAAATGAATATGAGTAGAATTATGTAACTCATGATTTGGAATTGGCTACCATCATCGTGCACTAAAGATGTAGAGGAACTTCCTTCTTAGTAGAAATTTCAATTTAATGACTGATCATGGATGGATGAATTATTTATTTTAATAGTCCAAGTTAAATGTAAGGAAAGCTATATTGTTATCCATGCTCAACAAGTTTGACTTTGTAATTAAGTATATAAAAGGAAAGAGAACATAGTGGTTTATGCGCTCAGCAAGAGGGTGCAATTAAATCATTTAGCAACCATAATTTCCTATGGTACTAATCTTGAATAACAATGAAAAAAATTATCAACACTTAAATGAGGAACTACAACAAGGATATCAAGGCAATAAAAATAAGGACTATTTCCTTATATAAAAAGGGTTGATTAAATTCAAAAAAATAATTTATGTACCAAATAACAATGACTTGAAGAAACTTATATTAAAGGAGTTCTATTCCAAGCCATACTCTGGCCACCTAGGTTACGAAAAGGCATTGACAACAATAGATAAATTGTATTCCTGAGATGATTTAAAAAGGGAGGTGAAAATTTTTATCTCCAAATGAATAAAGTGCCGATATAGGAAGGTTGAGTGTAAGCACCCAACTAGCTTATTGCAGCCTATTCCCATTCCAGAATGGAAGTGGGAAATTATTTTCATGGATTTTTTTTACAGGGACGCAAAAGAATCCAAGGCAACATGATGCAATCAAGTAGTGGTTGAAAAGTTGAACAAGGTGGCACACTTCGTTTCTATTAAATCCATAAATTCAGCTAATGAAATGGCACAAGTTTTCATAAAGGAAATCATAAGACTACATGGAGTTCCTAAGAAAATTATCTCGGATAGAGATGCCAAATTTGCCTCAAAATTTTGGAGAGAATTATTGGCAGGATTGGAAACAAAGTTAACATTTAGTACAACATACCATCCTCGAACCGATCGCAAAACAAAGAATGTATGTGATGAACCAGCCTAGGAAGTGGGAAGAGTATCTTCCACTTGTGTAATTTTCATACAATAATGGGTATCAAGAATCATTTAAAATGAGCCCATTTGAAGTAATTTATGGGAGGATTTGTAACACTCCTATTAGAAAGAGAAATCCAGTGAATAGGGTCCTCATTGGACCTGATAGGTTGAAATATATGGAGATGGGAATACAAGCCATCAGAAGAAATTTAAAGGTGTCACAGGTTAGGTAGAAGATTTATGCAGACCAACATAGAGTTCACAAAGAGTTTTAAGTTGGGGAACATGTTTTGCTACGAGCTAAACCTAATAAGAGCTCAATGAAATTTGGGTCGTGTGCCTATTTGGCACTAAGTTTTGTGGACCATTTGAAGTGCTCGAAAGGATAAGGTCAGTGGCATATAGGCTGGCTCTACTTCCATCAATTAGAGTGCATGATGCTTTCCATGTTTCATCGCTTAAAAGTTATGTATGTGATGCTAATGATGTAATTATTTCATTTATGTTAGAGGTAGATCTAGAGGGAGAGTCCCAATTAGAACCTTTATGCATCCTAGATCGAAGGTAGTTCACACTTCGGAACCAAGTAATAGAGCAAGTCAAAGTGTAATTAGGGGACTTTGGGCTTGAGAAATCCATGTGGGAAATGGTTGACCTGATGCAAAAAACATATCTTTTCTTATTTTTTAAGTAAGGAAAATGTAAATATAATATAAATGTTGTACAAAGCATATAGTGTGAGGATAATATCAAAGTGAGAATCTAATCGCACTATGATTTCAAGTTTACCATTGTCATTATGATACTCACACATGGTATTCACCCATGGCTTTTGTAAACAATGGCATTTACCCATGGTATCATAGATTATTATATTTACCCATGGTCTCGTAATTTATTATACTTTCCCATGGCATTCATCCATGGATTTTGTAAATCATGGTATTTGAAATGTAATGAGAGGCATGGATCTTGGTGAAATATCCCCGTAAAAAGTATAAATATGAGACTTCATCATGGAGTAAAGAAAGTTTCTTGTCCTAATGAAGACTTATGTTATATTTTGCATTCAATAAAAATAGTTTCATTCTTTTTATGTTGTTCTCTTCTAAAATATTTCTCTTACGCAATGTGTCATATTCTTAGCTATTTTAACATTGTGATATATTCCTTTTTTATCCCTAAGTTTCATTTCTTAACAAACTTGGATTGCACCAACATTAGTGCACCAAGGCTCATGAGAACTCTACAATTAAGTGTGTTTGCGCTAGAATGGTATTATGATGGGTGACCTGCTGGAAAATTTTTAATTCTTACTATTTTTCCACTTTCTTTGGTCTCATTCCTGAGACTATTTGGATTAGGAGTTTTGTATATGAATCTCCATAATCAAAAATTATTGGTCTAAATCATGTTTCATTGAATACGGTTGTTGAACACTGAGGATAGTGTTTCCCCCCAAGGGGGAGATGATTGTGACATCCCGTGGTTGATATTTCTCTCTTGCAAATAACTGTAATTATTTAAATTGATGAGAGATGGACACAAATTCCATTACTTGAGGAAGGAGATTGCATGAGGGAATAATTGTTTTAAATATTAGTCCTTTTTGGATGAGTGGTTTTAAATGGGCTAACTATGCCATAAATTAAATGAAAGAAGAAGGGACGGGTCTAGGTGTCCTTTAGCTCCAACATTAAGTAAGAAGAGGATAATAAATTAAAGGAAACATGGGTTGCATTATCCTTGGGGTTGATTAGAATAAGATCATGGATAATAATAGGTAGTTGGTCTGTTGGAAAAAGAAGGACATACTGATTCATGAAATTCTCGTTCTCACACACACAAAGAGGCATATATAGAGGGAACGAAATTTTTGGGGTACACAAAAGTAGTGAAAGGAAGCATGCAGTGAATGCTAGGGTAAGAAAAAGAGAAATTCTTCAAAGGGTGGAGCTGAGAATGCAGAGAAATAAGTGACTGTGATTCGTTGTTGATTAAGTTGCAGAGGGATTAAAATCCAATAAAAGAATCCTCACAGAGGATTAATGGGTAAAATCATTGTACAGAGAAATGTGTTTCCTATAAGGCTGCAAAAACCACTATAAAATTATGGATTGATGAACCACCTAGAGAGTGATTTATTTAATCACCAGTAGCTTATCCACTGACGAACCTTCCTCATTATGGATTCTCTTCTCCTAAAAGTGAGCTGAAGTTCTTTGCATTGTGGTATCTTGGCATGGATGTGATCATGCTTGAAAATTTTGAATGATAATGTGTGTAGCTAGTGGATGAAGGTAGAATCATCTTGTGGCATCCTGTTTCAGTTGTTCTGTTGGTTAAAAGTCCATAGAAGAAGTCTTCCTCAAGCACTAGAATCTATCTCTAGTGTAATAGCTACAAGTAGTTTTGGTTGTAGCTTGTCTAACGTTGGGTGGAGATTTGAAGTCCCACTCTTCGTTGCTAACCATTTTTCCATATAAGATAAGTATATAACTATGCTCCTAATGTTTGATTGTCATGTACATGTTCATTATGCTTGCTAAAGGCTTTTGTTGGTTTAAGGATTGAGATTTTTTATGTGTGAATGAGATGTTGAATTTCCTATATGCGTGCCTAAGAAATGATGTAATTATTGTATGCTCATGTGTTTGAATATCAATGATTTTCATACATGAGGAGATGGTAAATATTGTTTTTATTCTTCTAACCTAATGAATGTGTAGGTTAGCTTGTAATCTTGTCAATTCTATTTATTTATCTATGTACATGATATGTGTCATATGGAAAGAAAATATTAATTAGGTTGTGGTTGGGAAAGTTACTTGATTCCCTATGACTTTAAGAAGTTCACTTAGATGCATGTTATCTATGTATTTCACCTAGCCATTTAATGGTTGATTTTATACTCATTCCAATAGGTTTTGAGAGTAGTAATTTTGTTTTAGTGAAATACCATTGATGTTTCTAGTCATGTTTATTCGTGGTCTCCATGGCCATGGTGCATAGTAGCAGAGAAGTGAAATTTCTTGTATATTCATCCTCAATCTCAGGAAAATTAAGTTTAACTAGGTGGTGAATACATGAGGGAATTAGGACTAGGCAGTTTCTTAAGAAAATAAAATTTTCATAAGTGTAAAATTCTTACAAAACAAGCTTGAATTACCTATAGGACCTACCAAGTTGAGTTTTGAGAAGGCCATTTGAAAAGGAATAATATTGACATGAGTTTTGACTAACCAAAGGAGTGTTTTAAAGCTAGTTAGGTGGGGCCTTCTAGTCAAGGGTTGGGTCGAGTAGTTAGGTCGAGGTTAGGACCCAAGTCAAAAATCAAAACTTGTGGATTATGGAATAGGGCGACCTTTGACTACCCGGGGTTTGCACTTGTTGATGGGAAGTTGGCCACAATAGTAGAGATACCATGTAAGGTTACATGTGGATTATTTCCTAGTTTCCATATGTGAACCCTTGATGAAGTGGTATGATTACAATAGGCCTACATTTGGATGGTCATATATTTTGATATGTAAGTTGAGTTGAAGTAAAAATTATATTGTGAAAAAGTTCTTAATGAGATGAATGCAATGATGGTATCCATTCTAGGTTTTGGATAGTTTGAAAAAGAGAGAAAAATTTAGACCCCATTTCTATAACCATACCATGGAGATTGGATCAGGATAGTAATTGCACCCATTTGATGTTAGTGAGGGTAGGGTGAGTAGGGGGTGTGTTACAATGATACCTTTGGTGAGTAGCACTGGATTGCTACCCATGGGTACTTCTTCTTCTCTCTAGATTACTCAGTGGAGTATCTTATTTTACTATATCTTCACCCTCTAATTGATTCCTCTTCCTAGATCTACTCCCATCTTCTGCATTAGTCCATTCTTCTTATTTTCCTTGTTTTGATGAGATTTTCTTGGTTTTATGGCTCTCCAAAATCATGTTGATTTTTTCTCTATAGGTCTGAGATACTTTATAGTTACACTTAATTTACCTCAATTTTCCTCTCTCTTTCTCTAACAAGCTTCTCATTATTAGCTTTGTAGATTTATTTCAACCCTTAAGCTTCTCAAGGTATCCCTCAAATCAAGAGGGTCTATGCCTCCTCTCTTCTCCACTAATTGTTCCTCTTCATCTCCATGTTGTGACCTATCAATGCTATATTGCACCATTCTCGTCCTCATTTATCATGGAGCTTAGTGTGTTCTTATGTATTTTTATATACACATAATTGTTAGAGTTAAAAAAAATATAGATGCAACATGTAAATTATCACATTGGCTTGTCAGTGTAGTCTTATAGTGTCAGGCTAGATGAAACATTACACTTTTAGTTAACACTTTCATCAAATAAGGTCTAACATACTATATTCATACATCAAAAACAAATACATCAACCAACACAACATTCTTCATAACATGTTTTAATACTTATCACACTTTTCTAGAGCCTTATCTTGCTCCCAAAGATCTAGCGTTGAAACCTTTCTTCCTTGACATTCTGAAACAAGACTTCAATTCCATTCCCAAAGATCTAATGTTTTAACCTTGGGCTTTGATACAAAATTGTAACACACCCCCTTCAACACCCAGGGAAAATACTAAGGGTAAAAGAGTGCATTGCTATCATGGACCTAACCTCTATAATCCTTTCATGGAAATGGGGTCATAAAATTCCTCATTTTTCAACTTCTTCAAAACAAGAAACAAATATTACTGTAACGACCCTCGTGAAAAATCCATGTAATAAAGTTAATAAAGGAAAATAATAACCAAGGTCATGGAACATGTATTTCAAGTTGAATGTTGGGCGAAAACATACTGATGGTGATCACTTGTGGTTAATTAATGGCTATGGAAATTGGCAAAGGTTATAGAAAAGGATTCGGAAAGGCATGATGCATTTATTGTCATTTATTTAAGAAAATAATGGAAAATAGGATAAAAGGACAGAAAAAGGTCATAGGTCGCATGTGAGAAGGAAATTGAAGGAAAATAATGCAAAATGTGGAAAATAAAGGCCTCATTGATAAAAGGTTTATGAGGATCAGTTCATAGCTTTTTGTCAGTTTAGTTTTTAGAACTCTCATTTTATTCTCTCTCTCATACTCTTGGACACTTAGAGTTTCCTTGGAGCACTCTTGAAGGAGTGTGGCATACATGGGATTTGGAGCAAGAAGGAAAAGGAAAAGCAAGAAATCACAAGAGGACAATGGGACCAACAACTACAATGAATTTTTCTTACAGGTACAAAGTTGCATGTATGATTTCCTTCGTAGTTTTGACATGCATGGCATATGCATGTGGTTATTTGGTTATGATTTGTCATTGGCATGGAGGATTTACTAGATTGACAATGGTTTTTCCTAACCTTTCCATTTCCTGGATAGCCATGGTGTTGTGGGTTTATCTTTTGTTTTCTGGTTAGTGCTCATGTTCCTTATGGTTGTCGTTTGAGTTAATAGTTATTGGATTCTTGGTTGGAAGAAAGATCTAGAAGCCCTATAACAATTTGGGTTGAGTTACTAGTCTTGGAAGCCTTGGTTGGACAAATTCTCAAGAGCCCTTGGTGGGTTGAGTTACTAGTCCTGGAAACCCTAGTTGGACAAACTCTCTGGAGCTCGACATCAGCTGTGGGTTGAGTTATGTGTCTTGGAAGCCTTGGTTGGAAATAATTCCTTAGAGCCCTGAACAAATTTGGTAGATATTGATCTGGTGATGGTTATTGATGTACGACCTATTGAGGCCTCAAGAATCACTGCAATAACATTGGGGAGAACCACCTAGTCCAGACCTTAAAGCAACTCCTTTTCCCTTTGGGATAGTGGTTTTGATTCATGTAATTAGGTCAATTTACCTTCTCCCAACAACTATCAGCTTTAAATATGTCTTTAATTGCTAATAGCTAGGGCCATCATATCAATTCTTCAAGTTGATCAGGAAAGAAGAATGATCCTTAAGTTGTTTTGTGGAACAACCAAACCAATCTAAAATTTTTCCTCAAAATATGAGTTCTAGAAATGTAGAATTAACCTAAATGAAAACTAATTCTAAAATGCAAGAAAAAGGAACTAAATCCTAATCCTATCTCAGTTAGGCAAATATAGATCTAACCCAACTGAGAGCAAGATATTTAATTAATTTTGGATTTAAACATGTTTGGCTTATAATGAATATCAAGATAACTAAATAGTTCAATTATCTAACATTATGAATACCAAAACATATTCTATTCAGAGACCTCTTAACTGAAATAATCAACCAATAACATTTAGGAAGTAGTTCACGAAATGATATTGATTGTTAAATCAATAATTCGAATGATTAAATAAGAATATGAGGAAATAGTTCACAACATATTATTATTTGTTAAATCGGTATTAAAAGACAAATTTCTTAGTAAATAGTTACTCAAAAATCAGAATTCAACGCATAAGAGAAAAGATAAATAATAACATATGATTGAGACAAATTACTCATACCGACAATAGTGCAAAAATATGAATAAAATGACACATTCCTTCCATTATAGAATGAAACTAATATTTAAAACAATAGTATTAGAAATACTAATTTATTTAATCCATTTCTCTGGCTCTGATCTCCAATAGTTCTCTACAATCTTTGAACTTCTGTTGTTACAACAGGAGCTGCAATAGTGCAAACTCTGCCCATCACACATAATCTAGAATGCAAAAGGAAAAAATCCTCAATAATCTCTCAAATATGAGTTTTCTCTTCTCTAACCTACAACTCTAAATCCTCTATACAATAGTGCCTTCAAGAATTCGTGAATTGTAAAGAAGAGGAGCATGGCCAATATATATATTAAGTTATACCTAGAGAGTACAATAGTGTGAGCTCCCCTGGATTTCTCTCTAAGATTTCTGGTTCATAGTTTAATGCCAACATGTTTAAATAGCCACACTGAAAACAATTTCTTTTTCTTCAAGCATTAAGGGAGTTGAACAATTCCTTCCAATCACGCATTTGAAAAACAGAACTTCATACAAATCTCTGATTGCTCTATTCTGTCAAATCAAGCTTCTTTTTTTTAATTGAACAATCATTTATCTCCAACGTTGTCCTCTTATCTTGTTGTTCTATCATTTCGACCTTAAAGGGGGCGATTCTTGGTATGAAAGGGGCTATATAAAAAAAAATGGTTTATTCAAGACAAAGAAATTATTTTTATGTTTTATGTTTTAAAATTTATTAAGGATCCCCATTATAATAAAATAAATTGCATAGGAAATTTATAAAATAGAAAAATGGGGTTGTTCAATATCACAAAAATTGGTGATTCACTGAGAGAACCACTTATCTTTGATGAATGAAAATGAAGCTTCAAAAATTAAGTAAAAATAATTTAGGAAGGGGAAACTACTTTTTGAAACATTAGATAAATAAAATTACTTCGATCATAAAAACTCATTAAATTGAAATTTCTTAAAAATATCTCATGAATGAAAATACCTTTTTATCCATATCAATTATTAATCAGTTATAAAGATAAAGTAGGGGGCATTTTACAACTTAGCTTTTTGGTGTACTCATTTGTCACAGGTAGAGCCTTTTAACCATTAATGATTCAATATCCCATCCAATTAAGAGTGCTTTAAATATGTCTTTAATTGCTAATAGCTAGGGCCATTATATCATTTATTCGATCCGATCAGGCAAGAAGAATGATCCTTAAGTTGTTTTTGTGGAGCAACCAAACCAATCTAAAGTTTTGTCTCAAAATAGGACTTCTAGAAATGTAGAATTAATCTAAATTCAAACAAATTCTAAAATGCAAGAAAAAGGAACTAAATCCTAATCCTATCTCAATTAGGCAGATATAGATCTAAACCAACTGAGAGAAAGATATTTAATTGATTTGGGATTTAAATATGTTTGGCTTATAATTAATACCAAGATAACAAAATAGTTCAATTAACTGACATTATGAATACCAAAACATATTCTATTCAAAGACCTCTTAACTGAAATAATCAACCAATAACATTTAGGCAGTAGTTCACAAAATTATATTGATTGTTAAATCAATAATTCAAATGATTAAACAAGAATATGAGGAAATAGTTCACAACATATCATTATTTGTTAAATCGGTATTAAAAGACAAATTTTTGAGTAAATAGTTACTCAAAAATCAAAATTCAACATATACGAGAAGAGATAACTAATAACATATGATTTAGACAAATTACTCATACCGACAATAGTGCACAAATATGAGTAAAATGACACATTCCCGTGATTATAAAATGAAACTCATATTTAAAACAATAGTATTAGAAATACCAATTTATTGAACCCATTTCTCTGTCTCTGGTCTCCAACAGTCCTCTATAATCTTTGAACCTCTATTGTTACAACAAGAGCTACAATAGTGCAAACTATACCCATCAAACATAATTCTTAGTGCAAAAGGAAACAATCCTCAATAATCTCTCAGATCTGAGTTCTCTTCTCTAACCTACAACTCTAAATCCTCAATACAATAGTGCCTTCAAGAAGTCATGAATTGCAAAGAAGAGGAGCCTGGCCACTCTTCCTATTAAGTTATACCTTGACAGTACAATAGTTGGAGCTCCCCTAGATTTCTCTCTAACATTTCCGGTCCACATTTTAATGCCAACAACATGTTTAAATATCCACTAATGAAAACAACTTCTTTTGCTTCAAGTGTTAAGGGAGTTGAACAATTCCTTTCAATCATGTATCTGAAAAATAGAATTTTGTACAAATATTTGATTACTCTATTCTGTCAAATCAAACTTCTTTTTTTGAATTGAATAGTCACTTATCTGCAACGCTGTTCTCTTATCTTGTTGTTCTGTTATTTCAGACTTAAAAGGGGCGATTCTTGGTATGAAAGGGGGCTATATAATAATAAAAAATTTAAACAATAAAATAAAATAAAATAAATTTCATAGGAATTTTATAGATTAAAAAAATTTGGGTTGTTTGAATAACACAACAATTGAAGTTCACTAGAAACTGGTTATCTCTTGATGAATGAAAATGAAGTTTCAAAATTAAGTAAAATAATTTAGGAATGGGAAACTAATTTTTGAAACATTAGATATATAAAATTACTCTGATCATAAAAAATCATTAAATTGCAATTTCTTAAAAACCTCTCATGAATGAAAATACCTATTTATCTATATCAATCATTAATCAACTATCAAGATAAAGTAGGGGGCCTTTTACAACATAGCTTTTTGATGTACTCATTTGTCACAGTTAGAGCCTTTTAACCATTAATGAGTCAGTATCCCATCCAATTAAGAACACAAAAGTTAGAGTTAAATTCATAATATATTTTTTTAAATAATAAAAGCCATTGTCTTGGTTTGGTGGCTAGATAAAGACAATGCCATTCACTGGTAGTAATTAAACTGAACAATTTGGCTCGTGATGAGATCCCTTGTCTTATGATTGAAACAATCATAAACTATTACCCTAATTTGGTGTTCAGTATTGGTAATGTCAGTTTTATTATTTCCCTATGATCATGGTAAGAAGACTCATGATGAGACCTCTTATCTTTTAGATTTATTATATTTTTTTAATTATGCTCTAAAAATTACGTTTTAATGGATGGGGAGAATCATTGTTCTCGATGACAATTTAGAGTTGAAGTTTCTAGGTTGTAAGAAAGTATTTACTTTTTAAAGATAACCTTTCTTTACTGATATTAGAATAAAAGGATCTTATGATTTAAAATATTTTACAATTTAATGGAAAAGATTTTTAGACTTCTATAATTTTTATCTAATTTTCAATTTTCATAACCTACTTCTTGAAAATACCTACTTTCAAATTGAAAAATTAAAAACTGATTTTAAGATATATTGATGAAAGGCCAAGAGTATGTCATTTAACATTATTATCTAAAAGATAAAATAAATGTGATATGACAACTAAATTCTCAAGATATGACTATTCACAACTATCATTATAAAACCACTCAAAACCAAATCTAAAAAGAAAACTTTACAAAATTGTTTATACAAATTTCTTAACAAAAAAGGAAAAGGACAATGAAGAAAACATTCCTTCTTATGCCGAAATCTAGATAAATCAATTTTTGCAAAGTTAAAAGCGTTTAGTAATAATTCAGTTTGAATGAGGAAATTTGCTATTTACTTATCTTTTTCAAAAGCAAAACTTGAGAAAAAAATAAAAATAAAAACTTTTAACCATTTTCAAATTAAAGTAATGCTTTTTAAAGAAAAATATTAAGGTTTAGAAATTCCCCGTTTTAGCTAATTCAATGAAAAATCGTTACTGCTTCTTTAAGCTCACAGTTTTGATTTGTTGAAGTTGTCAAAATGCTTGTGAAGAGCTGCAAAATAGAGTTACATATCAACAGAAAACAAGAAAACAAAAATAAATCTAAAAAGTAAAGAAGTGAATGAAAGTGAGTATAAGAGACTTACCATTGAAGAATTTCATTTAATATTACCAGAAAGATATGACTTTATCCAATGCAAGGCAATTAACTCAAAATCATTATTTATTGAAACTAATCTAAACTAATCTACTCCTAATTCTAACTTAATGAAGGAAACATGACTATGTATAATCATACTTCCAATGTGACCATTCTCTCATTCTATTACCCACCTATATGTACAAGTCAAACATTAGTAACAAGATAACGAAAACAATCAAAATGAAACAAAAATTACTATTTACATCTAATGTAAAATTATGTACAAAAGCAAGTTTATTTATAATTAACTTGTTAGTAAACCATCTTTTTTGGAAAGCATGCTCTAAAAACGTATCAATGGGGTCATCAAAGAATGGATTAATATTTGTTAGAGAATGAAAACTTTCGAAAGGAGATGATGGCAAAGCATGTTTTGAAGGAAGAACACTCTCAATATTTAAATTTGACTGATTATGAAATGATTGGAATGAATTTCTAAATGTCAAATTAAATTGGAAACAAAATAATTTTTGATATTCAGGATTATGAGAAACCAATTCCTCATTTTCACTTAATAAATCTCGATGATATTTAATATTGAACAATTTAACATGCTTACGAAAAGAAAAGAAAAGAAAATAAAGGATGGAAAAACAATTAAATTGTTATGAAAGCTAAAATTAAAAAATAATTTTACAAGGAAATTTTTGAACCTATCATGGGTTTCAGTCAATGAATTGCCACTAAAAGGACATTCCCTGAAAAATTTAAAAATGAAAATTTCTAAAAGTGAATCAGAATGAAATACATTAGGAACTTGCAAAATTAACTCGTCAAAATTCTCAAAACTAAGTTTGTGTTTAGGAGACAAAATTGAACCATGTGAATCTTCATGAAATAAATCAATTTTCAAAATTAGCGCAGTTTGTACAAGATGTGATTCTTTTTCATTATCATTGCGACAATCGTCATAAATTACCTTCTTATGAAAATCAAATGACTAACCTGAAATAAAAAATAAAAAAATACAAAAATACAAAAGAAGAAGATTTTGCAATTAAAGGATTATCATTCAAATGATTGCTAAATGTAGAATTTCTAGAACAAGAACTATGAAAATTATCAACTGAAAGATTGGTGTGATCATCATTAGCTATACTCTGATTTGAAAAGACATCAGGATAAAGAAAATAATGTATGCTAGAATATAATGACAGCTGAAATGATTCATCTATATAACTTGCCAAATTATAATCTTGGTTTAAAGACATTTTTTCAATTGCAGTTAAATGTTCTGAATTTTTTAAAGTTTCATTCAAAGAAGATAAACTGATGTGTTCATTATTCAAGTCTTGTTGTAGATTGGATTTTATTGGACCTACTAATTGATCACGTGCATTATTAAAATTTGTTTCAATTGCATTTTCAAAGAGAAAATGAGAATTCAAATTTTCTAAAGAAGAACATTGTGATTCAATTACAGTTTTAGGTTTAGGTTCTATAAAATTGTTTAATGTTTCAAGACTATTTAATGAATTAGATGTGTCTTGTTCTTTATTAATTGATTCATTATTTTCAGTATGGGAAGAAACAAGAGAAGTGAAACATTCAATTAAATCTTCAGTTGAAGGAAAATCATCTAAATGAAATCCATAACAAAACGATCAAAATATATTATAAAAATCATCTAAAGATTCATTATCGTACATGTAAAGATTATCTAATTCTAAACACAAACTATTGTAACTGTAATTTTGATGTGCTTTGAAAAATACCTGGAAAAAGTGTTTCCATGAATGAATCAACTTCTCAAGAAGCACCAAGAACCATTTGCAGATACGTCCTCTGAATGTGAGAATCAAAAGTCTACAGATCTCATTATCAATGATTATATTAAAATATTTACATCTATTAACAAAATCAGGATTATGATTTAATGTAGAAATATTACGCTCACCACCAAACTTTAACTATGACAAAGATGTGATCTGCTTCTTGGGCATGCCTCGTGTAGGCTTAGGTGAATTGAATGCATGACCAAG
The DNA here is from genome assembly GCA_000404065.3 of Pinus taeda. Lineage (NCBI taxonomy): Eukaryota > Viridiplantae > Streptophyta > Pinopsida > Pinales > Pinaceae > Pinus > Pinus taeda. The sequence goes on along the minus strand of APFE031527038.1, from coordinate 2,160 downwards.
TGTAAGAATGCACATGGGAGCCATGATTGGATAAAAAAATGATATAACAAAATTTAAACAAATAACTAATTCAAGGCCCTCCTTCTAGTGCCAAAAATTTTGAGGTATTAAGAATTGCTGCAACAAAATTGGGGAAAACGACCCAATCAAGACCTTAAAGAAGCTCCTTTTTTGTTTGGAATAATGGTTATGATTGGTTCAGTTAGGTCCAGTTACCCTCTCCCAACTGCTATCAACTTTAAATATGTTCTCAATTGCTAATAGCTAGGGCCATCAGATGAGTTCTTCAAGATGATCAAGCAAGAAGAATGATCCTTAAGTTGTTTTTGTGGAACAACCAAACCAATCTAAAGTTTTTCCTCAAAAGAGGACTTCTAGAAATGTAGAATTAATCTAAATGTAAACTAATTCTAAAATGCAAGAAAAAGGAACTAAATCCTAATCCTATCTCAATTAAGCAGATATAGATCTAACCCAATTGAGAGAAAGATATTCAATTGATTTGGGATTTAAGTATGTTTGGCTTATAATCAATATCAAGCTAACTAAATAGTTCAATTAACTGACATTATGAATACCAAAACATATTCTATTCAGAGACCTCTTAACTGAAATAATCAACCAATAACATTTAGGAAGTAGTTCACAAAATGATATTGTTTCTTAAATCAATAATTCAAATCATTAAACAAGAATATGAGGAAATAGTTCACAACATATCATTATTTGTTAAATCGCTATTAAAAGGTAGATTTATGAGTAAATAGTTACTTAGAAATTAGGATTCAACACATAAGAGCAAAGATAAATAATAAGATATGATTGAGGAAAATTACTCATACCAAAAATAGTGCACAAATATGAATAAAATGGCACATTATTTTCATTATAAAATGAAACTAATATTTAAAACAATAGTATTAGAAATACCAATTTATTGAAACCATTTCTCTGGCTCTTATCTCAAATAGTCCTCTACAATCTTTGAACTTCTAATGTTACAATAAGATTTGCAATAGTGCAAGCTCTGCCCATCACACATAATTCAGAATGCAAAATGAAAAAATCCTCAATAATCTCTCACATCTGAGTTTTTCCTTCTCTAACCTACAAATCTAAATCCTTTGTACAATAGTACCTTAAACAATTTGTGAATGGTAGAGAAGAGGAGCTTGGCCAGTCTTCCTATTAAGTTATACCTCAAGAGTACAATAGTGTGAGCTCCCCTCGCTTTCTCTCGAAGATATCTAGTCCACAATTTAATGCCAACAACATGTTTAAATAGTCGCTAATGAAAACAACTTCTTTTTCTTCAAGCGTTAAGGAAGTTGAACAATTCATTTCAATCATGCATCTGAAAAAATAGAATTTCATACAAATCTCTGATTACTCTGTTCTGTCAAATCAGCCTTCTTTTTTTGAATTGAACAGTCACTTATCTGCAACGTTGTCCTCTTATCTTGTTGTTCTGTCATTTCGGCCTTAAAAGGGGCGATTCTTAGCATGAAAGGGGGATATATAAGAAAATAATGCTTTATTCAAGACAAAGAAAACTTTTTTATGTTTTATGTTTTAAAATTTATTAAGGGTCCCCATTTTAATAAAATAAATTTCATAGGAAATTTATAAAATAGAAAAATGGGGTTGTTGAATAGCACAACACGATCATGAGGTAGAATCACTGGTTGAGGGTTGAATTAGTTTGGCCTATGGAAGCCCTATTTTGGTGTTCTTGGTTTGTTCCATAAGATCCCACATTTATGCTTGGAATATGACACAGGGGTAATTGGAAGAAAGAGAGATTTGGTTCAACTCAATCTATGGTTGGGTGGTATGTGGAAATCCTTGAATTGGTTATATTTGCATATGTTAATAAGAGTTTCTTTTCCTTTGGTATTTCATGAGTAAATGTTGGTTTTAACCCCATACAGAAATTACCTGCATACAATTCTAAAAAATAGAAAATCAACAATGCGAGAGAATAACACATAAAACACATATACACAGAGATTTTCCCTTGGATCCCAAAACCAGGACTACCAGATTGATTTTTCATTATTTTCCTTTCAATGTCACAATACATATTTATACACGCTGAAGCATCCAATACCATGGACCAAAAACCATCGCGTCCAAAACCATGGACCGAAAACCATCGCG
>APFE031527037.1:0-39684 GCA_000404065.3 Pinus taeda | reverse complement strand
GGAATGCGACCTTCTCCTTGTTTCTTCCGATAATAAGGATGCAACTACATCATCAAACTCAATAGTTTCTGATGAACTAAGACTTATAGAAGTAAAAAAATGATCCCATGACTCGGGCAACGAGCACAATAAAGTAATAGCTTTATCCTCGGATGGAATTTTTACTTCTATACTTTGTAATTGCACAAGAAGAGTATTAAAACCATTTAAATGATCAGCAATCGATGTACATTCCTTCATTCGCAAACTGTACAACTGTCGCTTCAGGAGAATCCTATTGGTTAAGGATTTGGTCATGTACAGTTTCTCTAGTTTCATCCACAAACCAGCAACTTTTGTCTCCGACACGATATTAGATAGGACATCATCAGCTAGACACAGTCGAATAGCACTTATCGCTCTTTCATCCATCTCAGCCCACTCATTATCTGTGATGTTGTAAGGCTGTTTGGATTTGCCCAACAATGCCTTTGCCACGCCATGTTCGACAAGCAAATCATGCATCTTCACCTTCCAGATCTCAAAATTATTTTTTCCATTAAACTTCTCAATTTCAAACCGGGCACTCTGAGTTTTCACCATCTTGTATCAACCAAAAAACACAATAATCTCCAAACTCCAACTATTAAAGAAAATTAGTTAATCTTAAAACATCGCCTATGCCTTACTGCCTTTGTTTTAATTTTTTTTTTCCTTTGTTGTGCAAATTCCGCGCCAATGCCAAAACAAAAAGACTCAGAATAAAATCTTTTCTAATTCAACTTCACCTTTAATTTCAACCAATTCGTCATATAGAAGTAGTTAACTATCTTTATCTGATCGCAATCATTTTCATGTGGCCGAAACTATTAAATTATGTTCACCAAACCATATAGAGTTATAGATAAACTACTTACAGTATTTCACAGATATCGGTGCTTGCCCCAAAATTCGAATCTGTGTGATCTAGCTGAGAGAAATATAATAATGGACGACTGCAGATGATGAGCAACATTTTGGATACAGAATTCCTAGCACTAGAATATAATGTTACTGCATGACAGAAGCCCGTAGTGTGGAATCATTCGACAATAAATGCGGCCAACTAAAAGAATGGGCAAATGCCAAACATTGTCAAATCTCATCGTGTGCATTATTCACCATCGCAGTTGCTTTATTGAATATAACTACGAGCATGAACATTGAGCACATTGGTAATTTCATTACCCTGTATAGCTGCTTGAAATGGTAGATGGATTCGAACGACAGAGTGACGATGTGGCAAGTAGAAGATATGTGGAGCGTGAGTTTGACGCCATTTTCGCTAACGGAACGTTGAAGGAAACCCTTCCAATCCGTAAACACCACCTCGTGACTGTCAAACCCATCAAGGAGTTGCAACGCCTCAACGCAATACCTCCTGAGCTTTGCATGGTATAGCTGTCTCCAGCAGACCTGTTCCGTAGCAACCTTTCCTTACTTAAGCAGATATGCTCCACGCATCAGCACCAGTTACCATATGCACCAGCAATCATGCGCTCCTTCACTCAATGCACCAGCAACCATGCGCTCCATTGTCATATGCGAGCAAGTCATACAAATCTCTCCACGCAGCTTCTTCAAACCTCCACGCAGGCTCACACGACGCCTCCAACATGCTCTGATACCAATTGTTGGAGATGAGATGCACAACAAACAATAAAACATATACACAACCATTTAAACTATGCATAGGCAACACAAGAATTTAACGTGGTTCACCCAACCAATCTAGGCTACGTCCACCAAACATAGGCATTGACAATTCTTTATTAATCAAAAAGGAGATCACATAAATCAAATCCTCACAAACTCTCAAACTACTCTCAAACCATCCATATGGATACCTGTTTTATAGCAAGGAGAATCTAACTGCCTCATAAATCCTCTCACATCAAATTTAGGATGCATTAACTCTCTCCCAACAACCTGGAGTTAATCTAGCAAGAAAAATTTTATTATTGTCACCTACTGAGATTTTTGCCTATTTTATTCAAAACAGAAAATCTCAACAATTGGGATGGAAGGATCTGCTTACTTCTAATAGAAAAGAGGAGGTATTCAAGTCCAAGTTCCAATAGTTATCTGAGTCCTTTGTAGATACGTTTTGTGAAGAAAATATTGCCCTACTCAAACAGGTAACAACGACATTGATTAAGAACGCCATAAATATAGCAAATCCAATTTTGATGAGAAAATACGTGCACACTCATTGGAACATAGACAACATTTTAATATATTTCATAGGCTTCTGATCTGATTAATGAGTCATTAACGGGTCTATGGCTGCGCGACATTGTCAAGAAGTAGTATACTCATGTAGTGAATGATTCTATGGAGGATTTTTAGATGGAGTTATGACAGTTTGCGTTGAACCATCAAGTTTTTCAGTGTACTTTTACAAATTATGTTCTTGGATATGGGACTATTAGACCTTATTCTGAGTGGAATAATTACATTTCATAATTTCCGTAACGAAAACTTGTAATTTAACCAACCCATCAAAAATTGATCTTATTTGTAAACAAAGCACAGCATATGGTACACGAAAAATCTATTCCAGTTATTTTAATAATTCTCTAAGATATGGAAGAGTACTTACATTAACTCCAAAAAGAATTGGTGATACTTTCCGGGAGAGAATCAAGGCAGAGTGAAGAAATAAATTCTATCTAGATATGGTGGATGATAGGATCAATTACATTTTATGAAGTTAATTAATAAACACCTAATACCATAGTACTAAATTTTGTACCTGATAAGATACACATCATTTGAGGCATTTACAACCTAGCTTTCCAGTGTGATTTTTTGGAAAGCTTTCTAGTTTATTTTTCTATCTAGTTTGTTTTGGCAACATTCATTTAAATCACAAGTTTTGTAGGTGAAATATTCACAATCTAAGTGATTCAAATATTTTGAGGGTGTTGAATCCATATATGTAATTAAAAAAACCATTTTAAACAACACAAATCAAAAGTTGACCTCAAATGTTTTCACAAAATTTTGACAAAAAACGCCTCGACAGTCCAAAAAAATTGCAATTAAAATTACTCTATTTATTACTATGCAACTAAATTCCTAATGCCTAATCTGCATCATAGGGGAAAATGTTTGGCCATATTTCTAATCATTACTACTTTATGCTGGAGAGACATATTCATTGAATTCAATTACTGAAACAGACAAGTAATAGGGGCTTACAGTGTAAGAAAACTCCAAGAAGATAAATGTAAATACAAGTTTCTCCACTTCCTCTTAAATTAGGAATGAACATTCCTTTTAACACCTCATTGGCTTTAGGCTTAGCATATGCCAGCTCTCCAAAGAAATAACCAAACATTGTAAGTACAACAAAAGTAATGATCGACTCCAAATTTTTCATCTGCAATGTCCCGAGTTATAACATAGGATGAAAGCCTTAGAAGTAACCAAGTTACATAAGAAAAATGAATTTTCATTTTGCCTCGAAATATATGCATAGAGTATAGTCGAAAGGATTGGTTAGAGCACCCTGAATCTCTGAACTTCAATGAGAGTAAGTGTTCTAACACCAGCCCATGTAGGTATATGGAACATCATGTAAAGAGTGAATGCAGTTCCCAAAACTATGATAAAAACATGAAGGGACAAGAAAATTACAAACAATGAATGAAGTGAATGAAGTGGATTGGGGTAAAATTGTTAACCCTTATTCAGTTAGGGCTCTTGTGGACTGTTATTTATCATAAGAAACTGAATTAATGGTTTACCTATTGTCTATAGTGCATATTTATATGTACTATGTAAATTATTTTTTATACTATGCTTAATAGTACTGTTGAATTTGTTTTCCAACTAAAATCAATATTCTCTGCATTATTTGTAGTTGAATTCATTTTCCAACAAAAAAAACCAATACTCTCTACATTTTATTTGCAGTTGAATTCATTTTCTACGAAAAAGACAATATTCTTTGCATTAGTTGCAATTGAATTTATTTTCCAACAAAAATCAATATTCTCATAAACAATAACTGCATTAGTTTCAGTTTCATTTCAGTGGACTGAGTAAAATAAAATAATATTACTGCATTAGAAATCAAAGTAAAATAATTTTACTTTGTAAAATAATTCTTGAAGAGTGTAACCTTCACGAATATCTGGAACAATGACACCCACTCCTGATAGGAACCATAAGATAAAATTTAGATTTCTTGGATATTCTTCTCTATAGTGTTGCAGGAGATGCTCACCTGATGGACTAGCAAGTTCAGGGTTGAGTAGAATCACAATTCACATAATATTTTAGAAGAGAAAACATGAGGGACATACCTGTGACAACTCCTAAATTCAATGAAAGATATTGAATAATCAAGCCACTTATATAAATCACAAGAATGAACTAGAGTAATTAAAAAAAAAAATAGAAAAAAAATAATAGAAAACAATACTATATTAGGATCAATTCTAAACTCTTCTTATCAAAAAACTAATTAATCAGAATCAATCATCTCATTCGAGAGCTTATTATTATTAAATACATCATATTTGAACCTAGCCCCTCCCTGCAAATCAGACACCACTGAGACACAATTGCAATTCTCCATATCAACATCGATACCCAAATATATACGAAATGAAATTGTTAAAGATTAGTAACTACATACACATTCCAAGATCCATGAAGGCTATGGACACAAGAACTGCAGCTCCAATATAACCTAAATTTTTCTCATTCTTAACTTCAACTTCGGTGATATTTCACAAATAAAAACAATTATAATGTAAGGAAATCACTTATGTTTAAACTTTACAGTGCCTTTCTTAAATTGTAGAAGGAATGATACATATAGTGCACTATAAAATCTACCTCTCCCTCCATTATAACCATGTTCTTCCTCTTAATTTAACCATAGATATTCTTAACCTCTTAATGATTCTAAGGTAAGAATAAATATGCACACTAAGAGATGTGGAACCCTAAGGTTTAAGGGAATGCATAGAATTTCAAATCATATATTAAAATATAAAATACCTGCCCCATATGGCTATCAAAAACTTGTAAAAGTTGAAATCCCACTAAAAAGGAACATGAATCTTTATTAAACAATGACCCAAAAGGAGATTGGGCACCATTTGAATATATGCATTGTGGATATTGTGTGTCTCTAGGAAGACTTTGAAATTGCCATGCTCATAACAAGAACCAAGTTATTACACCTGCCTCTTTATGAGTGTTTCATAGTAACAACCCTATCACAATTTGAAGAGAACAATAAATGTGAAAATTGAGAAATTTGTAACCCTAAAGTATTGAGATGCACAATTTTAAATCAAACATTTGAATATAAAATTCCTGCCATATATTTCCGTAACAACCTCATTTAACTGGAAATCTCACTAAAGAGGAACATAGATCTCGGTTATGGGGTTACCCGAAAGGAAATTGGGTACCATTTGAACATAAAATGTTTTCCTTGTGTGGATATAAAAATCTCATAAGAGTTAAAATCCAACAACTGAGCTACACATGCCTTCTTTATGGGATGACCCCAATGAAATTCACAATCATTTGAACATACAATGCTTGCCCTAATGGCTATAAAACATTCATAGAAGTTAAAATCAAACAAAAAAGGAAAATGTATCTTCTTTATGGGAAGAGCCAAAATAAAATAGGGTATTATTTAAATATATAATGCTTTCAGTGTATGGCTATAAACAAACTCATTAAAGTTGAAATCCGACTAAATACTATTGAATCCTAATTAACAGGATATAACCAGCGACACCCAATTAAATCCTAATTAACAAGATTAAATCTTACTCGCTTCCCCCAATCCAGAGAGGGTGTTAAACATACCCAGGTAGCAGAAATAGACTAGGGATGGGAGAAGAACTTCAGGTGTAGTGATGCTATAGAGTGCTCAGGGGTGGCTTGAAGCAGAGCTTCCTCCTGCCCTTCATGTCTTCTATGTTGCATTGGAGTGCTCAAGGGTGGCTCTATGTGGATAATTTTCATTGTAGGGTGCTCTTGTCACAGTGCTTCTCGACTGTTGCATCATAATGCTCAGAGGTGGCTCGATGTGGAGAATTTTCATTGTAGAGTGCTTAGGAGTAGGTTAATGCAGAGCTTCCTCTTTCCACGATGCCTATTGTTTGTTGCATGAAAGTAATCAGGGGAAGCTCAATCTAGAGCATTTTCTACTGTGAGATAGACAATAGGAACCCAACACTTCTCAAGACCCTAGACCATATAGAACGGAAGACTCGAACTTGCACACTGCACTAAAGACAAGCATAGGGGGGATATGACAAAATGATAAAATTTCAGAAAAAAGGATTTGAAAAGTGATCCAGGTGGATGTTGGTGGCCACCCACCTATCCCATTTGGACCCCCACAATTGTCTTTCTCAGCATTTTCAGTTTCCTTAATTGTAGCACAACTTACTATTTTTAGCAGTTTTTCGGGTCCTGAACTTCCGGAGCCGTTTTGAGGCCCTAAACGACGTTTTTTGGGGAATCCAAGGGCAACACGTGGACCAATGTTGCCCGTTCCAACAATGGTAGTTCTCGGATAGATCTTTCTAACGAGCTATCATACGCGTCAAACGGAGATCGTATGCCAAAGTTACGACCACGGGAAATTGATGTACAATTTTACCCAAAACGGGGCCCACAATTTGGCGTGTCATCTTCTAGGGTTAGGTTTTGGAATGTGAAGGGTTTTCCATTGTTTCTCAACAATAAATAGGCCTTTGAACCTCATTGTAACACAGTTCGGAACAGTTTAGAGGCATGTAGTCACCACATCTCTTCTCAGAGATAAGCTACCATCGCCCTAGCTGGTTTATTTCGATTTCTGGTTGTAAGCATATTTCAGTATTTTCCATTAATGAAATGAAGTATTATTTCCGATGCATATTTGTGTATATGGTTATCTCTGTATTCTGTTGCGTTCCTGTTTAAATCCGGATCAAAAAGTGCCAAAGGTAAATAAAGGGAGTGCAAAAGAAATAGAGTTTGACAAATCTACCTTGTCAACGGTTTCAGCAGAAGCATCTTGATCATCGTCTGCAATCAACAGATTCACTGGATGAGTGTCTTCATCATCTTAGTTTTCGTCCGTTGTTGGCCAAGTTACCAATTCGATCTCTTCCTGGTCATCCTCTTTTTTGTCTAGGCTCGATTCTTCATTATGTGGCCATCCTTCCTCAGAGGAAGCTAGGTCATTTGATGAAATCCTATGGCACTTTCCCATTGCTCGTCTCAGCACAACTGTGGAGGGTAGATCCTAGCATCTGTATGGAATATCGTAGTACAAATTGGAAACCCTTGAACTAGCGAGGGTTTTAAAATTTGATGATCAAATAAAACTATGCCTTAGTAGCTTTTGCTATCATTCGAGTGAGGTGAGGAGGAGTAGATTTGAGTAAAAGGGTGAAATGTTGTTGTAGCCATTTTTATTGATTTCTTTTAATTTTTCTAGCCTTCTTGACATGGATTGGGAATTTTTCCTTCATATTGCAATTTATTTTCACTTTCTCGTGGAATTTGAGAGAGTTGGAATTCTTCCCACCAAAGTTTGCAAGTTCCCTCCTTCTATTTCTAGTACATTCTCGCACTTGGGTTGGGGTGAGTAGGGTCTCTTGAGTCCTTGTTGGTCCACTTTGGTAGGGAGAGGGTTCTCATGTACGTGCATGTAATGATTTTAATGGAGGGTGTTATAAGATCAATTTAAGAGAATATCTACAAAATTGAGAGGGTCATGACATTAATGCAAGGATGTCCATGGGGTTGAGCGGTAGGGTATGGGCAGTCAAAGTAGTAGGAGATTGTAATTAAGAGTACCACATATTACTTTAGAAAATCTTGAATACAAATATGTATATTTTATGGTGCAAATGTAACAATTTTTTGAAATTCTTTTGTAAGGCATGAAAATGGTTAAGCTTGGAATGATTTTTAGAGATATGCATGTGTATGTAATGGTGGAGTAAATGACTTATGGTGGGGGGATGAAGTTTAACCCCAACAAACACAATAAAGGAGATAAATTTAGGAAGGTTGTTGGTGTGGGTCAATGAGCATTGGGCTATTTAAATTTCTTTGACATACATTTGTTTTGAATTTTTTTCGACGAACACAAGCAAGTGGCGATTATTTGATTTGAGACATTGCAATGTGGTAGAAGCATCTAAAAATTTATGAAAGCACCCCTTTGGCTCAACAATCACAACTAAATGGAATTTATTCTATTAAAGTCACTCGAGACTTAGACATAGCCCCATCTTCAATAAGCAACCCCCTAAAGAATGAAATTCAGTCCATGAAAAATTTATGAAAGCGCCCCTTTGGCTCAACAATCACAACTAAATGGAATTTATTCTATTAAAGTCACTCGAGACTTAGACATAGCCCCATCTTCAATAAGCAACCCCCTAAAGAATGAAATTCAGTCCATGAAGGGTGAACATGTCACTTGGCGTATTTCAACAAATGTGGGGGGAAATAGTACACTATATTCACATCCACTATGTCTACCGCCAAACTCCTCCAATAGGGATGGGGCTAGATAATATTGCCTCTATCACTTCCGATGACCAATTATGGTGACTTATGTCTTGTTAGTTCTTTTTATTTTTTTGCATGTAAGGCCTATACAGCTATGGGACTCTCAGTTGGGCATTTTTATTTTTGTTAGTACCATGGTAATATCATTGGTAAAAAAGCTTGTTCGAGGTGAGGCCACATGCATTTTGACGCCCTTTTACATACTTTTTTATTAATGAAAACTCATCGACTATGAAAGAACCCATCGATGTTATGCACTACTTAAAATGGGTTTAGTAGCATGGGATGGCTCTAATAATCATAGTTGAATGTATATGATGTTAACTAATTTAACCAAAAAAACATGCCTTCGACAATGGTAACTAGACTTACACTCCATTTACTGCATTAAACAATCAAGTGAGGCTTTAATAATTGTAACCAAACATATAGGTCGTTGATCAAGTTAGCCATCCTAACACAACTTTAATAGTGATAACCAAAATGTACATGTTACTAATCAAGTGACCATTGTTTCATGCCTCTAACATGTGCAATTGAACATAATTGTTGTTGATGGGGTTTACCTATCTAACATATCTCCCACAATTGTAGTCAAACATGCATGTTGATTCAGTTAATCTCCTAGATAATGTTAATAAAAAATTCATGTTAATATCCAACCTAGCATGTCACTAATAGTGACAATGGAATGTGCATGTCAAGATTAAGCTAATTGAGCTCATATTTTCTTCACTGAGATGACTAACACATAACTCAGTAAGTTGACGAAGTTGAAAAACCATTGTCTTTTCCATTGAACTGGCATGACTTTAATAGACACAACTAAATGTACATGATGTTAAACCAGTAAACCATCATGACATGGATTTTTGAATAGTAACAAAGTGTGCAAGTTATCGATTAGGAAAACCAAAATAATATACCTATGATAATCATAATTGACCATACATGTTTGTTGTGATCAACCCTTCAAGTTCTCCCTTACTTCTATACAAAATTAAGCGTGCGGTGCAACTCTCAAAGTAACTTTGATACATATACAAATTATGTTTGTATTTACTTGTTCAATTTGTGTTAAAGTGTTTCCTCTTTAAATGTCAGAGGATTGAACCCAAACGAAATTAAGGTATGTACACCTCCATAGATTAAATAGTTAAAGCATTGAATGGAGGGCATCCCTTGTCTCACAAACAAAGGTGTCTCATATGTCAACTTGGCAGATGCCTGCATTATAACATAATATTAAAAACTATTGTTATTTTTTCTATTAATATGAATTCTTCTAAGATTTAATATATTGTTAAGGAGATTACCCCCCGACTAATTAGTGAAGTATTTAATGTTGGATGAGAGATTTGTAAGGCTGAAATTTTGGCTACCACATGTTAAATTTGGTGTTTGTCTTATGTGAATGAAAAATTAGATTTCACACCTCTCCGGGAATCAATCAAAATCATTTACACATACCAATCAAAGGCATTCAATAGATGGTTAAATTAGTGGTTAGGAGGAGTTCATTGTCAGATCCATCCAAGGGTTTCGAAACTAGAGAAACAAGGGCATGTGTCTGATTTATGGGCTAACATTTGAAAGATTGTTATGAGGAGAGGAGTTGGTGAGAGTCATTCTTATGGCAAGGCCATTCACCTCTTCATTTATTTCTTAAAATAGGCTTGAAATAGGTGATTATAGATATATGCTACATATAATATGAAAACCACTCACAACACAACAATATTGAACTTTTGCATGAGACATAACTTAATCTATTTTCAATATATTTTTCCTTTAAAACATGTAGGATATGCTACCATGATGCAATACAATGATTCACCAACATTGGGCACCAAAGAAATGACTTGAACCATGGATGTTATGTATGATGACAACCATCCATTATAAACTATGATTATTAGCCACTCTGACACCCCTCATTTATGGTCACTCATTGAACATGTTCCTGAAATTTGAGATCACTAGACATGGTCAACATACTTGGGTTAACACAATCTAGTATGGTGTGAGGGTCTTGCCTACAATGCAAGCTTTCTAACACACTTTACAACAACATTGATTCACGAAAGGAATTTGACATTGCCTCATTTTTCCTTTGTGTGTGAGAAAGAAACTAAATGTTACTTCTCCCTTATCTAAGATAATGCTCTTGATTACAAATTGAACATTGTATCATGACATTGCCTTTCTCTCTTCGTGTGAACTTGCTAAATTAGCATCTAGATACCTTGTGAGATAAAACTCATTGTATGTATTGTATTTGGTATTGTGTCAATTATTCATTTTTTATCTCTTAATATTGTGTTAATGGCCTTCCAATGGATGGTCAGTCTTGAATTAAAATTTTGACATGGATAATCCCAATTTTTCAATTTTGGCAATTAGAGGCATAATGCAGGGACAACGTATATTCATCTTGGTGGATAGCGGGGTAACCAAAAAATTTATTGACGCACAGTTGGTGGATTGTAGAGGAATTTATAGACTGATATATATCATGAACAACGTGGGCAAGAGAGAATGCCCATGCTTCACCCCAGTTGTCTTCTTCATTGTTGGTTTGATATGTTGAGGATATGGTTGATGGGACAAATGTTGAGTATATGGTTGATGGTTTGATATCAAAGTCAAAATCATTCCTTAACACTTTAGCCAAAGAGGTGTCTCCTTAAGTATCTCCAATAACATCCTATGAAGAGTCATAACATTTAACTTGGAATTATGGCCCACCACGACCATCTAATCATTAATCGAAATAGCACTAGACCCCAGTTTAGGGATTGGGTGGATCATATGGTGGAAATATGCTAGTGGGAACCATAAATAAACGACTTGAAAACCCTTGATTTTCTACCTTGATGGCATTCATCTCCCAAATTTCTTGTTGGATATACAAGTACTAGAAAACATGACAAGGAAGATAAGAAGGAGTTAACAAGGACATTACGTTGTCCTAGAACATCATAAAGTGCATCCACATGGATGAACATGGATTGTGAATTAAGATCACAATGTAGACTAGAGTATTAGAGAAATAGGGTGCATCAAAATATTTTTGGAGTGTCCCAAAGGGCAATATACAATCCCTCTCTCCTCTAAAATACAATATACATTTATTGTGGTGATAGTAACCACAAGATTCTTAGAAGTAGTGGTATAGTCTTTGGTCATGAATGAATATGTGGCAAAGTAATCTAAAGCTTTCAACTCATTGGTATAAAATATATCATGGGGCGGAATAAAAATTTCAAGGGACATGTCAAGGATCTTTGGTAAAATGGGGTTAGCAGCCAAAGCCTACCTTCTAAATAATTTAAGGAGAGTAGGGAATATTTAGAGGAGGCCAACTGAAGAAACCATAAGCAAGAAAAAGGGGAAAGTATATAACATATATGGTTAGAGTACATAGCAAAATCCCCATCCTTGAATGAAATGGTGGTTTACACAGGGCTCATGAGAGAGTATGGGATGGAGGGTAGATTGACATGGTTAGAAAATGAGAGAAGGGTTTTATCTACTAATGGAATATGGGATGGAGGTTATGTCTGAGTCCAGTGAGGATTTTAGATTTTTTAACAAGGATGGACATGGATGTATAACAAAAAATGAGCTTGGCAGAGTGATGCATTCTTTGGATCAAAACCCCAATGTATATTGGAAGTGGTCCAAATTTTTTATATTCAATAATCTAGTCCTGAATACAATCAACCACAAAAGAGTAGTTCTAACCTACATGTAAATTCAACATATTAAATACACCATTCCAAATTGATCTTGCTAAGGAGAACCAAAGAAATAGATGAGTCTGGTCCTCCATCACCTCCATACAGAGTAAAAAACAACCAAACTCACACTGTCCTTTACGACACAAACTGTCCCATGCCAGGATGAAGCCAAAAATATACATTTACTGATATTGTTAGGCATAAAGAAAATATGAAGCCAATATACATAGATGCTCTAAAGAACTGCTTGAACTAGAGTCAAATTGCCTCCTAGGGAGAGCCAGCTGTGTGCCCGTGATAAAAGTTTACAGTGGATTTCCTCTATAAGTCAGCTCCAATCCTTAATTCCATAAAAATTAGGTTGGAGCATAACTCTAAGATATTTAAAATCTGCATCTAATTTAGTAGAGATAACACCAAAAATATGATAAATATCGAATACCAATGCATCATCTAGGTAAGAAGAAACCATATGAGATTTAATATTATTTAGAAGGAGTCGAGAGACCGATCAAAATAGGTCAATCTACGAAATAGTAACAAATCATTAACAAAAACCAAAGCAATAACTGTCACTTGTCTACCTACACACCTGCGACCAAAATTACATTCAATATGTCTACCTCCAAATGTGCAAACAAAATTACCACCCTTTTGAATCTTGTGACTAATTCTTCCACAATCCAAGCTTTTATCCTCAGTTTCTTCTTCTCACAAAAGTTGTCATAGATATTTTGAAGTAGGCGTATTGTCTACTAACAAATATTTTGTAATTTTCCTCCACCATCCTTGTAGAAATTTCGGTGTAGAGTTGCAACTACTCATGTTGTTTTAATCAAAATCACAAGATACAAACCTACTCTACCGCTTTTTGGAAGTTAATTCACAATTTAAAACAAAACTTTCATACATACAATAATAAATAACACACATGCACACAATATTTTTCCTGGGGAAAGCAATACGCTAAAAACCCCAGTGTCTGCTTGCATTAATATGATGAATATAAATGTATTGCAATTTATTTGCTCAATTGAGCACAACCTGCAAATGAATAACCTGTCTCTTTGTTCACTGAGAAGTTGTAACCCAGACTTAGTAAATTTCTACCTCTGTTTGAGACCATATTTCCTTGAGCAATTACTTGCAAAATTAAGCCCTTATTATTTAGGAATTTTTACAAAATGGATTGTGAAATTCCCAAGATCGATCATATGACTGCATGCAACACCTGTACACTCAATGCTAGTCCAAAATTGATGTTACACTCCCTTGGAATATCCACCACAGCTAGGGAACTTGAATTCTCCATGCAATAGCTATTTTGGGTAGATTGATCAGTTAGTTGGATGATCACTGAGTTTGACTAAAGTCCCACTGCACAATTGGCCTTCCGCTAGTTCCTCAAGTAGTTGGAACTAGTTTAATTGAAAACAACTTGAGATAACTCACTTTGATTGCTACAAATCAACAATCATACATTATTAACTGAACTCTAACTCCTCCAACTTGAATTTATTGAGTAAATCGGGTGACAGAAAGCATTTCACACAACTTAACTGCATCCTAGCTTTCTGTTGATGTGGAAATTCAAACTTTCTAAATTTAGTCAAGGAAAAATCAAATTGAGAATTTCTTACTAAATTTTTAAAGACTCCCTCTCTGCAAGAAAAAGATTATCAACCACCCCTATCCTGCACCTACGAAACTCAAACTTCCCTCTCGATAAATCTTTTGTCAAAATGTCCAAATCTTACTCCTCTATCAAAATGGAGTGTAGCAACATCATCTACCTCTATACATAGTCCCGTAAATGGTGATATTGGATATCTATATGCTTGTATCGACCGTGAAATATAAGAATCTCAGAGAGATTGATGCAACTTTGGTTATCACAATTGGATCCATCATCTCACCAAATAGTCCAACAAGTATCTTTCTCATCCATATTGCCTCACATGCTGCTTGACTTACAACCATGTATTATACTTATGTCTAGCTGAGCACCACATATTTTTGCTTCCTTTCATACCAAGAAACAACTATGGACCCAAAACTAAAAATTCCACATGATGTACTCTTTCGTTCTGATGGACTTCGTGCACAATCTACATCTGCGAAGCCACACAACTTCACTCCCTCTCCTTGTCTGTACCATAGTGAAAACTAGGTAGTGCCTCTGAGGTACTGTAAAGCATGCTTAGTTGCCTTCCAAAATATTTTGGTTCACCAAACTGTAGATTGGCTTAGCTGGTTGACTTAACAAAACATATTTGGTCACGTTTTCACAATATACATGAGTGGACCCACTAGTTGTTGATAAATGGTAGCATCCACTTCACCTGAAGTGACATCCTCCTTCCTCTAGTCATTTGTTAAAGGTGTTTCCATGGGTTTACAAATATCCATGTAGAATCTTTGCGATATCTCATTTTCATACTTCCCTTGAGAGACAAACAATTCCCCATCACCCTGTCATACCTCCAACCCGAGAAAGTAGTACATGAGACCCATGTCCTTCATTTCAAGTTCCTCTGCAAGGTTTTCCTTGCAAGATATGATCAACGGATCATCAATAGTTAAAATAAAATTATCAACATATAGGATAATAATAAGAAATTTACCTTCTATAAGGATGTGATGAGGTTTACATCTGCTTCACTTATGGTGAAGCCTAAACCAGTGAGATAACTATCGATATTGGTGTACCAAGCATAAGTTGTTTGCTTGATATCGTACAACAATCACTTGAGTCTGCACACATGAGAATCTTGATCAAATGTCTCAAAAAAAAATTGTTACTCTATGTACACTTGCTCCTTAATAGCCTCATTTAGAAATGTTACTTTTACACCCATCTGGTGGATAGTATACCCCATCTATGTAGCCCAATGATGAATTGATCTAATGGATGAGTACCTTGCTACCAGAGAAAATGTCTCCTCGTAGTCGATTCCCTCAACTTGAGAGTACCACATGGCCACAAATCTGGCCTTATACTTCCCTATTCTTCCATCTGTTGCCTTCTTCACCTTGAATATTCATCTTAGGCCCACTATTTATTGATATTTTGGTCTTAGGACCTCTGCCCAAACACTATTCTTTGCAATGGATTCATATTCTTCCACATTTGCATACACCCATAGAGGTTGCTCTATTTCTTCCTCAAAATAGGATGGCTCAATCTCTATAAGCTTAGTCATAAGAGCCATGTAGCTAGTCTACCTCTCAGGTGACCTCCTTTCCTTACGCAAATTTGAAGGATATCCCACATCCTCCCTTGCATCCTTCACAAGTCTATCAACTTCCTTATTCCTTTTTTTTTCCTTCTCTAGAGGCTTTTATTTAGTGAATGTCTCCACTCTCTGCTCCACAATTTGTGGTTTCTCTACAACTTCTTGAGGTTCCTCTTTTGGAGCTAAAATCTCATCTTTTGGTGGGATCTAAATCTCCCTCTCAAGAGAGAAACACATAGATTTCTTCTCATAAAAATTTACATCCTTTCACACAACTATCATTATGAGTGATGGAAAGTACACATGTTAGTTATGGGGAGTTTTTGTGTAACACATAAATACCCCCAATTCTACAATTGACTGAATCTTATTCCTTGATTCTTTAGAGACATGGTAGTAAAGAGAGGATCCAAAAATCTTACAGTGTGACAGATACAACTTTCTTCCCGAGAAAGTCTCTTCCAATGTAATCATGCCAAGAATCCGAGGATGTCTTTGGTTTTGCAAATATGGTGTTGTATTGGATTCCTTAATGCACAAATGCAGAGGTGAACCTTGGTCATGCAACATCACCCTCGTTGCTCTCAAAATTCTATGGATATTTCTCTCAACCACCCCATTAGGATGTGGGTTGTGGGGTGTTGTCAACTCTCATTGAATGCCTTCTTTCACGCATAAATTTTAAATTCATTCAACATATACTCACATCCATTATTTCTCTTGAGAGTCTTCACCTTCTTGTTGGTTTCTTTCTCAACGAGTTCCTTGAATTATAAAAACTTGGAGAATTTCTCATCTTTCTTCAACATGAATAGATCCATCAGTTATGTGAGAGTTCATCAATAAAAACGACAAAATATTTATGCTTGGCAATGGAGGCTATCAAGAAAGGTCCACATGCATCAAAGTGGGTCCTTTCTTGAGCTGCATGCACTTTGTTGTCCCGATCATGGAATTATGATTTTATTTACTTCCCTAAGGTACATCCTTTGCATACATCATGTTTCTCAAATGCTCCTTTAGGGAGGCTAGTGGCTATTTGTTGTATAATATTCGAGGTGCCATGATGCAAATGGCCATCTTATGTGCTAAAGTTCACCTACATCATGGCCCTGCAATTTCTCTTACTTGGTTCTTAATGCAACATAATCTTCCACATCTAACTTATATAGATTCTTCACACATACCTCAATATTATTCACCTGTTTCATGGCTATGTGTCTCAGGAATGTTTTTCCCTTGTTGAAGATGATGTCAGAACAACGGTCTTCCAAAACTGCAACAAAGATGAGATTTTTCTTTAGGCCTAGAACAAACTTGACATCCTTGAGCCTGAGAGAGGAGCTTAACTCCCTCCGAAAGGTGACTGTACCAATACAGGTCATGTTGTAGCTTCCATCATTCCCTAGCTTGATGTGCATCTGAAGATCTTTCTGCTCCAGGTCACTGCAAAAATCTGTACACCCTGTTATGTGAAATAACGTACCTGAGTCAATGTACCACACGCTCCCCATCACTATGTTGAACATGCATGCGATAAGGGTAAAGTCAAAGTCGAATTGTGAAACTGATGGGATGAGATCTTGGGGTAAGCCCAAAATCCCAATTCCATTAAAAACTCGAACCTGGGCCCGTGGGTTATGGCCCACTAAGCCTTGTTGGAAG
Source organism: Pinus taeda (assembly GCA_000404065.3). Classification (NCBI taxonomy): domain Eukaryota; kingdom Viridiplantae; phylum Streptophyta; class Pinopsida; order Pinales; family Pinaceae; genus Pinus; species Pinus taeda. Next base: position 22,466 of record APFE031527037.1, on the reverse strand, counting down.
CGTTTTAAACTTAAAACCTTTTAATTTATTGACGTGGACCTTCATCAAAATTGTGCCATCCATACATAATCATTGCAAACATTTCAATATAGGTGTTAAGCTTTAAAACCCCCACACCACACAAAATAAAAATATACGGGAATGTATGGATTTAAAAATAAATACAGTTGGCCCTATAAACATCGGTAGTTCTGCCGATCCATCTAACTCTGATTTAAATTCAATCTCTATTGCTCCGACCTGATTCAATCGAAATCGTTGTAATTCAACCTAATCGGTAATCAGAGATTAATGTAATGTGATATGAAATGATCCACAGTTCCGACGCGATTAAATCGCAATCGGTCAATCACAATGATCGAACGACGTTGCACCCATAAGCCATCCGATTACTGATCGGACCTGGTCCTCCATCAAACATATTTTTAATACATTCGCATCCGTTTCCATTAACTTGATTTCGCTCCACTTGAGTTTAATTTCAAACAATTCAGGAAAATGCTGATTCCGGCATCTCACTGTTCCAGACCTTCGACTGTGGCAATTCAATATTAATCCAATCCATATTACACACGCCTATAATCGAACCCATATATAACAATTAAACGATATTTAGATCACCATCGATCCTTTGACTGATCGATGGTCGATCAACAAGAACGCAACACAGGAATTCGTTCATTATTTATACTATAAAACTCATAACTCAAAAGACAGGAAATTGACATAATATATAATTTGATTATTTACAAAAGATCACTTGATCTAAGGCATTGCAGCCTTAACCAACAAATCCACATTGATTACGTTTTTTCCACTCACAAAATACCTCCCAGAACAAATATATCCCTACACCCCTATCATATTATATTTATATAAGAATTTTGGGAAGGATCAATCCTATCCTCCCCTGATTTTCTCCACAAAATATTCATAATCCATGCATGCTTTAAATCTGCTTTATCCACTTTAAATATATTTTCTACTTTAAATCGGCTTTAACTCTGTTTTGCTTCCATGGCTTGCGTTCGTTGGCTTTGGTGTTGTTTGCTCCTGCATCAGACTCCCGAGGCACAAAAATTTATGACCTCTTCGTGATATGCTTCGCCTGGTCTTCGTAATACCTTTAACTTGTGAGCTGCAATCTACCTCTGCAACAGCAAGTCCTCCTTGCCGCCTCTTACCTCACCAAGCTCTCCTCTGGACTTGGTCTTTTGGTAAATGCTCTAGGCGATTGCAATCCTCTCACCTTCCTCTGCTGCTACCTACACAAAATATAAAGACCATACCGATTCATACTTCATTAAGAACTGTACCTCCTTCCGCAGAATCTTTTACTGCTCTCATACCAAACTGATGGGATGAGATCTTGGGGTAAGCCCAAAATGCCAATTCCATTAAAAACTCGAACCTGGGCCTGTGGGTTATGGCCCACTAAGCCTTATTGGAAGCGTTTTAAACTTAAAACCTTTTAATTTATTGACGTGGATCTTCATTAAAATTGTGCCATCCATACATAATCATTGCAAACATTTCAATATAGGTGTTAAGCTTTAAAACCCCCACACCACACAAAATACAAATATACGGGAATATATGGATTTAAAAATAAATACAGATGGCCCTATAAACATCGGTGGTTCCGCCGATCCATCTAACTCCGATTTAAATTCAATCTCTGTTGCTCCGACCCGATTCAATCGGAAACACTCTAATTCAACCCAATCGGTAATCAAAGAATAATGTAATTTGATACGAAATGATCCACAGTTCCGACGCGATTAAATCGCAACGATTGAGCGACGTAGCACCCATAAGCCATCCGATTAATGATCGGACCCGGTCCTCCATCAAACAGATTTTTAATACATTTGCATCTGTTTCCATTAACTTGATTTCGCTCCTCTTGAGTTTAATTTCAAACAATTTAGGCAAATGTTGACTCCGGCATCTCGCTCTTCCAGACCTTCGACTGTGGCAATTCAATATTAATCCAATCTGTATTACACACGCCTATAATCGAACCCATATATAACAATTAAACGATATTTATATCTCCATCAATCCTTTGATTGATCGATGGTCGATCAACAAGAACGCAACACAGGAATTCGTTCATTAGTTAAACTATAAAACTCATAACCGAATAGGTAGGAAATCGACATAATATATAATTTGATAATTTACAAAAGATTACTTGATCTAAGGCATTGCAGCCTTAACCAACAAATCCACACCGATTAGATTTTTTCCACTCACAAAATACCTCCTAGAACAGATATATCCCTACACCCCTATCGTATTACATTTATATAAGAATTTTAGGAAGGATCAATCCTATCCTCCCCTGATTTTGTCCACAAAAGCTTCATAATGCATGCACGCTTTAAATCTGCTTTAAATCTTTTTCTGCTTTAAATCAGCTTAAACTCTGTTTTGCTTCCATGTCTTGCGTTCGCTGGCTTTGGTGTTGGTTGCTCCCGCATCAGAAACTAAGGCTTCATCCATTACCCCTCCTAAGGTCTTCCTTCTTTCCTTTTTCTGTGGACACTTTGTGGCATAGTGCTCGTATTCATGACAATGGAAGCATTTAGTTTTTGAACAATCTTTCTTCTTTCTCCCTTGGTTGGATTCTAGTTTGGTTTGAGGTTTCTTCCCTTTTCCCTTCTTTCCCTTTCCAACCAATGTAAAGTTTTCTTCGTCCTTTCCCTTGGATTAGGTCCCATCTCTGGTATTCTTCCTTATTTCCTCCTATAGAAAATCATACCATAAGTGTTCCCAATTAGGTAGTTTCTCCATCCCTTTCACTTAATCTTGATAGCTATCCTAACTCTTGGGAAGGCCCAGAAGGGATATTTTTACGAAGCCATCCTTTGAAAGAGTAACAAAAACTCATGCAAGGTCATTACGAACTTGTGTGAACCTCCTTAGATATTGAAGGATAAAGTAATTCTTCTACGTCTTGATATTTTAAAGTTTATCCTTGAGCACCAACTTTTTGTGGTCACTACTATTCTATAATATATTTGTTAGTTCCTACCACATTGCATAAGGATTTTATTTCCCATGGAGATCACTGAAAATGTGGTCTCATACTCCCTCCACTATTATTATCCACACCTTGGCTACAACCTTCTTCCACTCAGAAAGGTTTTAGGCATCAAATTATGTTAGTTTTGTAAAATCTCTATTGATGTATTCTAGCAATCCATTTTCATCAAATACCTCCTCCATGTGATCCTTTGAGTCAATGGAATTAGAGTTGCCTTCCAAGGCATACTCTAGCCTAAGCGTGATGAAGGTAGTATTTTTAGTTTTTAAGAGATCTTGCTACAATGAACTGCAAATTCAAACCTCCTGAGAAATAAATTCAAAATTCCTGCTCTAATGTGAATCTTGCTATGATACAATGTACAAATTATTGTGTATATTTACAAATTTTCATGAATTTTTTTCAAGATCATATGACATTAACCTACTCTACTACTCTACGGAAGTTAATTCTCAATTTAGAACAAAAAATTCAGACATTCAATAAGAAATAAAACAGATGGACACAATATTTTTCCTGGGTAAAGCAATATTCTAATAACTCCAATGCCTTCTTCCTTCAATCTTATGAATATAGATGTATTACAATTGCTTTACTCAATTGTGCACAACCTATAAGTGAATAACCTATCTCTCTGCTCACTAAGAAGCTTAAACCCAAACTTTGTCAATTCTTCCTCTACTTGAGCCCCTATTTCCTTGTGCAATTCCTTGAGAAACTAGGCCCCTACTATTTAGTTCTTTTTCCAAAATGGATTGTTCAATTCCTAAGGTTGATCATGTGACTGCATGCAACACCTATACACTCAAGAATAGTCTACAACTAATGTTACAGTTCCTTGGAATCTCCAACATAGCCGGGGAACTTGAGTTCTTTGCATGCACTAGCTATTTTGTGTTGATTGATTAGTTAAATAGATGATCACTACATTTGACTGAAGTCCCACTGCACAACTAGCCTTCCACCACTTCCTCCAATAGTTATAACTATTTTAACTCAAAAGAACTTGAGCTAATTGACTTTGATTGGTACAAATTAGCAATCACACATGCTCAACTAAAGTCTAACTCCTACAACTTGAATTTATTGAGTAAAATGGGTGACACAAGCCATCTCATACAAGATAATTGCATCCAAGTTGTTTGATGATGTGGAATTTCAAATTTTCTCAATTTAATCAAGGAAAACTAAAATTGAGAATATCTTTCTGCATTTTTCAACAATCCTTCATGTGAATCTAATCCATGTTTCCAATCTAGAACAACAATGTTCTAATAACAACAACCAACGGATGTAAGTAGCCTTCAAAATAAATAAAACAATCAAAAACCACATATTAAAGAACAATTGATGGAGACCCTGAAAAGTACTCCAACTATGTTACCACGCACTTTTGTGGGTTGTTCTTTCAACCAAAATATCACTTTTAACCTCAGTGAAGCTTTATACCAATCGCAGCTTAACATTTATCTCCATCTAAGCTCTTCATGGATATTTCTCTCTCATCCATTAATTTTATCGAGAATTCTTTCTCGAATTATAATCATGGAAAGGTTATCATAATATAATCTCATCTCCAAGTGTTCAATTTCCAAGTATTTCTTATTTATTACTTATTTATTTATAAAATATTTATATATAGAATTATGTCATCATCCTACATGCCTATTCTGTAAGCATAGCTTACTTTTAGCACACAATAGAAAATACTAATGTTTCCAACATGGGGTATTACAATATTCAACAAACTATGTGCAAAGTATCAAAGTGCATTTGGTTTAATAATTATATAGTAATGATTTCATTTAATACTTAAATTATGATAAGGATAGTTAGCTCATCATTAATGATAAAGATTTGATTTTGTAATATTTGTCCCCATTCTTGAAGGATGGAGGAGTGCTACAATAATTACAACATTTTTTAAACTATGAAACTAAATCTTGAACAAGCTACCTCGCAGTCTAAAAAGAAACCTCACATTTTTTAAAAGAGTAACTAGTGGTAGAAAAAGTAGTTATCTTAGTCAAGAAATATGAAGCAATGCTACATAATACGATTTTTAACTTTCACTAAGTTTAACATGGTCACTAACACTTCTAATGTCAATTGTAGGACGTGTCTAGTGAGGACATTTTTAAATTATTTAATTAAATTAAATAAAATTTTCCCTTCCATTATTAAGGAAACACAAAAACCAACAAACCTCCTTGTATGTAAAGCTCATATATATACATTTAATGAATTACTTTTATTATTTTTATTACCTTTTACCTTTTATTATTTTTAATTAAAAGGACATTAATTTTTTTTTTTACTATTATTATTGATTTGACCCTTGATTACCAAGTCTCATTTTATATTTGAATACAACATCTCTTCCATAATATATGAAATGTCAACTTGTTTTGTAATTTGTATTATTATTATTTGTTTAATTCTAACTCTAAAGAGTTATTCATCTCGTACTTTACTTTTGGGCATATTTGAATTAATTTATTTCACATATTTATTTTCTAGTAAATCATTGGTTATTAAATTAATTTTTAATATTTTTCTTGTTATTAACTTAACAGTGTCCTTACCAGAATTCTTTTATGTATAATGCCTCAAGTTCCTTTGTCTTCCATATTGGCTCCCCCCTTTCCCTTAGAGAGTTCAAGAATAGTTTGGGTATTTTTTCTCTATTGCATCCCCCTTTCCTTTTGAGAGTTCAAGAATAGTTGTTTGGTAGGTAAACGCCTCACCCATAACTATATCTAACCAATGGAAATGTGACCTTCCTTAGCATCATTTCCCAAGTGACTTACTAATGTTAATTAAATATTTACACGTTTTTACTAGGGGTATTACAATTTATATTTCTCTAAATCTTTTTATTTCTTATTTTCTCATTTTATTATAATATAATTATCCACTATACAACCATCTTATAATCAGTATTGTTAATTTAATTTTAGTTATTTCTTTTGTGTTTTTTTTAAATTTTTGGTAAAATGTCCCTCATTCTTCTAATTGACCCTTATTTATGTTTACTTTCATTAATGTATATTTTATTAATTTTATTAATTTTTTCATAAATTAATATAGATCCATGTTAACTTTAAATCTATTAAATGTTAAGAATAACTTGAATTTCTTTTATACATTTCTTTCATCTAGAGGAAACATTATTACACTTTTTTAACCATGATATTTTTGTTTTCATATATATATATATATTGAAATATTTCATTGATAACCCACATTGTTTATATTAAAACGTATTTTTATTTTACTCATCTCCATCATATTGGGATATAAAATTCATATATCCATTAGAGTTAAATGAACCAATTTGACTTCTCATGTTTAGAAATGAGTACATACTCCACCCCCTCTAAATTTGAACATGTTACCTTTTACTAAAAAACACATATTCTTAATCTTAATCATTATTACAAGTATTAAGTTTTATGAGTTATTTATGATAATTATTTTAATTTATATGGTACAATGGATCTATTTATATTTTGTATATTTCACCTCTTTATATATAGAAATTTTTTTATTTCTAATTTTATTAAAAGCTTCATAATACATATAGATATAGCTATTAAGTTTTTATATTGTGAATAATTATTTTTTTCGAATATTGTTGTTAAGTATAAATTATATTGTTTAAATTTGTTATAATGAAATATGAATAGTATTATTTCTTTATTTCTCCTTTTTCAAAGAAATTGTTTATTTCTTTTACTAAAAAGTTGGAATATAACAAATTAAATTGAGTAGTTTTTTTTTTTTTTTTTCTTATACTTGGTAGGAGTACATCTTTACCATGTCCAACATGTCCAATATATAACACAAGACTTGAACTGAAGACTCCTTCGGTGAGACTTCACTAGCACAAGATTTGAGCCCACTAACTTTTGGTTACGTGAGACTTAGTGAGACTTCATTTGCACAACCCACCATTGCCAATTGAGCTATCCCAAGCAGACAATTGAGTAGGATTATTATTGTTACTATTACTTTTACTCTTGATATTACTTTTATAGTTTTATTATTTTTCATTATATTTTAATTAAATATGCCTTATTATTTTATTATTATTATTATTAAATTTACCCTCAATAAGAACATATCATTTAATACTTCAATAAAACATATGTGCCATAATGTATGCAAGACATACATGTTTTTGTAGTTTTGTAGTTTTCTATTTATTATTATTTTTTTAATTTTAAATCTTTGATCTAGTATTTTACTACATCTCCCTCGTATTAAAATGTAGTGCACTTATGAGCATATTAGATCTAATTTATTTCACATATTTATTTACTATTTCTCATAATCCTAAATGCCTCGTAGTAAATCATGGGTTATTAAATTAATCTTTAGTATTTTTTACTTATTTTTATTTATTATAAGTTTAATATTCAATTTCTAATTATTAATTTATCATATTTTCCTTATAATTAATTTTTATTGGATTTTTTTAAATTTATTTTCCAATTGTCATTTTTATAGAGTTAAAGTTATAATTTATTTCTCTTCTTCTTCCATGTAAGATGATGATAAATGTAGCGATTCATAAAAATGTTGAGAATTTGATAAACAAATATATAATTTCTTCCGCTCACAAATTTATACCTAATATTTATTGGTTACAACATAGAAGAAACTTAACAAAAATATAAAAACTAATTTATTTTGAATTATATCTCTTCAAAAAAGAATTGTCTCATTGGTATAACACACTATGTTTTCTCCTTTGGATTTTGTAAAATTGTGCATTTAATTATTACTTTCCAGGCATAACAAAAGTGTATTCTAAACCATATATATAGACTAATTAAAATATTTTAATTTAATTTTAAATCACGTTTAATTCCATAATTCCGAAATAATTATAACAAAACTAAAAAACAATTATAGATAATCATCATTAAAATCTTATTTTAAAATATTAATTTAGATTAAGTTTTTTTATTAAAAAAATAAATTTATATTATTGTCAAATAAACATATATAATAAATTAATAAAAAAATAAAAAAATTATTTATAATTGTTTTCGAAGTATATATAATAATATCAATTTACATTTATTTTTTTAAATACACCTATTGAATTCTATTTTTTTTAATATTTGCAAAAAAAAATCATGTGATTAGATTATATTTATATTTATAATTCTAATTAAAAACATATATATTTATTAATTATAATTAAAAACCTAACATTAAAAAAGTATTCTCCTTATTAAATAAGTATCGAAACAAGATTACTGATCACTGCATTTATAAAATAATAAAGATTACTTCTTGAATTATAAAATAATAAAGATTACTTCTTGAATAGTGTCATGGATGACTTTTTATCTACTCAATTATTTCATCTTATTATGATATCACTTCTCATTAGTAGAGGAACAATGCTTTCCTAGCCACTAAACTAACCCACAGAGATACAATATTTTATTACCGACTAAACTAACTCTCGGAACCAGGACCAGGAGTACATTCAGAAGCTAACCCTCGGAACGAGGAACAAGAGGTTTTCAGAAGCACAAGGAAAAAGAGTAATATCATGACGGAAGCACAAGGAAAAGGAGTAATATTAGTTAAGCAGCGCATTGGACGGAAGCGACTTTCAGTGGATAGATGGCATTATTGGCATAGTTGAAGGACACACTCTCTCCCGCCGCCAATTTCCCGCCGTCCTTCACCAAGCAGTCGTTGTAGGCGATCCTCCTAAATGTTTTAGGGTCTATCTCTATCGTCGACGCGAAGGAGCCGCAGCTAATGTGTATATTGCTGATTGCGCACCCAGTGGCGCATGTGTTGCTAATTTCCACACCATATACAGGTATACCATCTTTCCCTGTGTAGATCATACGCTCACTCACTGAAATGTCTCTGCCCGAACACACTTGACCGACTCTCAGGCTCTCTGAGTAATTCACATTAATGGGCGATCCACCCATTTTCTTCACAACGGCATCAGATTCAATATGTGAGAGAAAAGTTAGGAAAATGCAGAGTCCAAACAACAGCTGAACAACATAGGGGCCGTGGTGATTACTAAAGCACAACGCAGGCATTTTCTTTATATGTAATCCTTCACAAAGCTACTTCCCCCCAAATTTGATGATTCTATTCCACTTCTGTAATTTCATTTGAGTTGCAATGAATTTATATGCAGACAAAAGTTAGAAGGAGAACCGTGTGAAGCTGTTTATGAGACTTACGTGATTTGTTTGTCCATTTCAATCCTTCGTAGCTCAGAATTCGGAACGGCCATCACGTGTGTTACTAGCAAAAACCATCCTTGATAATCTAGCGCGCTGCTCCCTTTAACCTAACATATATATCAAGTTTGTTAGTAGCAACATCCATGCTTGATCCTTGTAACAGATTCATTTATGATAATTTAGCGTGCTGCTCCAGACGAGAATTAGGGCAGTATTTTCACCACCTTTACATACTTATCCAACCAGGGTTGAAACTTGGCGTAGATATTTGATTGAAACTTCGTGTGGATATTTGATTGGAATATTTTTTTTTGTTAGTGCGTGTTTAGTTTGTAGTAGGATTCTATATTTTAATTTAATTATAAATAAATGAAATGGTATTAATGTATGTAGTTTTTCATAAAATATTTGGAATAAATTAGTTTAGGTATATATGTAGGTAGTTTTTAATAAAATATTTTGGAATAAATTAAATTAGTATATATGTATGTAGTTTTTAATAAAATATTTTGGAATATTTTGAAAAGTATTTATTTATAAATTAAAGATTCAAATTTATTTTCAATGTAGTTATTGTTTTTATTTTTTTTAATTATAGTTGATTAAATTAAATCTATTGTCATGTGAACTTATGGTATATATTAGTAACTTATGGTATTTGTTAGTAATAATGTCTCAAAAATTATTTTGAAAATGTTTACAATATATGACAAATTGTATTAAGAAATTATGATATTGAAAATTATTTTAAAATACTTATCATACAAGAATGAATCTCTTTAATTAATAACCTTGTTATATGTTTTTATATATATATACATTAATATTTTTAATAATTAAATATTTTATTATATTATATTATATTATTATTAATTTTAAATCTGAAAATTGTTAATCATATGTTTTATTCCAATTCTTATATGATAACTCTATAAATAGTTAATCATACTTTTTATTTTTATTTTTAATATTTGTTTTCTTCTTATTTATTAGTTAATCCCCTTTAACTAACTATTATATTATTAACCAATGAAATTAAATTAATTATATTTTCAAATTAACAACAATTTAAAGTTTTTATTATTTATATTTTTATTTAGAGGTATGGTCCTATGTCCAATTTAGTTGTTGGCCTTGTTAGCAGTTGTTGGAGGCTGTGCTCAAAGCTATTTAACATGCAAAGCTCGATCTAGCTCTTCAACTTGTCTTGATGATGAACAACATTAGTTGATTTGAAATGCATCAACAAATGATAGATCTTGTGGCTTACACCGAAAAATCTGTCGTAAATAAAATTATATTTTAATGGACTTTCTTTATTTTTTTATTAATCTTAATAATATTACATTGATCTTATAATAATATTACTTTGAGATATATTATATTTACTATATATTTAAGTTATATGGCTATATTACTTTCATACTATTTACTAAATATAATTATAAACAAAAATTTAAAATTTATAGAAACATTTAGTCTAACAAAATAAAATAAATTAAAAATCTGACCCATCACATCATTTTTGTGAAATCACTTTTTTCACATTTTGTGAAATCACTTTTTTTCACATTGGTTGACCAGTCTTATCTTTATCTCAGTTGACTGAAATATATTCGGAAAGAGAGGAGTTTATAATATTTCAGGTGGCCAAAAAAATATGCGCTGCAAACCAGCATTTATGTTTGACCCGTCTCGTCATAAACATTTCGTCCATTTGTAATTTTTATTTTTCCCGGCACAAGAATTTACATTCAAAACAATGTTCTCCAACTGGAGTTTCAATAACGTGCTTCTTAAATTGGACTTGATTGAAATAAGTTTTGAAGGGCCATATTATTTAATAACCGTTTTACATTTATAAAAAAAAAGAATTGAAATTTTTGAGGCAATGTTTTTAAAAGCCGTGGCAATTTATTTTTTCTTAAAGGAAAACATTCTTAAAATTTGGATGATGAGGGTAGAAGATGTTTTTTTGTCCAATGAGGTTTTAAAATTTATTAAAAAAAATAAAAATAAAAATTAGTTTTTGGTAATCAATTTATAATAAAATATTTTTTTCTGAGTTTGAAGTTAATTAAGTTGGAATTGGGTATTTAATCATTTTACTAATTAAGAAAATTCATCTTTTTTAGTGGCTGCCACAGTATCAATGGATTGAATTCACACCAATAACTTCACATGCATATCTAAATAGCATGATTAAACTTTGTTTAAATTAATTTTTTAAAAAGCTTCATTAAAAATTTACCATGCCATTTGTTAATTGAAGGATTAACCATAACTAGAAGACTACAAAGTTTAACGCACACCTTACACATACACTTGTCATAGTAGTGGAAAGGTGTACATCCAAATAAGATGAGTATCCTTTTCAAACCCAGTAGTAACATCTGTCCAATTCCAAATAAAAGGGGTGGTTAGTTTCATTAACTTGTCCATCAATTTCACCTTTTCATGCTCTTAGTAATAACTCCCCGACTCCATCTAAGATTGTAAAGTGGAGGAATAAAGCAAACTTGAGCTTTTCAAATTGTGATTAAATATTTATTGCAGGTGTTATTCATCACCATTCCATCTATTATAATCAAAGAATTGCTCCGTGGATGCATGCATTTCTTAGTGCTTGGGTTGTTGGAATTGTTGAAGGATTAATACAAAGATTATTGGAACTACTTGAAGGGGCTTCTCTGGGCTTCTATCTCCTGTGAAAGGTGCACAATTGGTTACCTAGATTTGGAAGATTACTACTCTATATAATAATATTGTTTTCAATGGCCACTATTAACTGGATTTGTCATTTAAAAGAGAAATAACACTCTAATGTGGAATGGCTTTGTTCATTTTTGGTGAAGTCATGCTGAAGTTAAATGTAAATAGTAAATGAAAGGAACACTTACCTAATGATGCTAATCTTCATTATATAATCCATGGAATACATCGCAGTCGATTTAATTGGGAACATGAACAAGAGAATCACTTGGAACTGTCTTTCATGATAAAAGTCATTAAATAATTATGAAGAAGCCAAGAAATCATCCCCTACAACTTTGGCCATAAAAACAAAAAGAAAAAAATTAATATCTCTATAAAACCTTGATATAGGGGAAGCACAAAATTTCATTTATGATATGTATACAATAGGGAGATATAGGGAACCTTATTGTACCTACACAGCAAATTAAAAATATTAGGCATCGAAATCCCCAAACCCTTACTAGTTTAAGTTGGACTCGCTGTATGAGCAAGTGCACACTTTTAGGTGCACCTCTCATGGCTACACTTTAGAAATGTAACACGAGCCTAGCTGAGGGCTAAAGTTAGTCTGGGTTTTTCGAAACTTGGTTAAGTAAAAAGAAATTATAAATTATAGAACTTAGGAAACCACAAGAGATTTCGAAAATACCCAACTAGTGACAGAGAATTATCATAATAATAAGGCCAATTAATCACAGAGAATGAGAAAAGGGAACAATAAGACCAATTTTAACCTTCACAATTTTGGAAGGAGAAATTCAAATCTTACATGGTTGTAATCTTCGACCCCATACATTGTGGTTCATTGAGAAGGGTTGGTGTTATTCACCTAAAACACAAGAAACATTCAAAGATGTCAAACTTTCTCAGAATATCCATGGGCGGAAGGGTGGGCGTAGTAGCTTAAGAGTTATTTGATTAAACCAAACATATATAGGGAAATAATCGAGTCATGAGGATAAAATGGCATCAAAATCCAATTAGTTTCACGAGCAGAGATTACCTCCAGAGCGCACTTCAGATTGTATGTCGATGTTGAAGAAGATACATTGTGCGAAATAGTGGATTCGCATGAGCTGATGTGCTCAATGCACTTTTGGTGAAACCACGAAGGAGAAACAAAAGAAAGGGGAAACTTCCAAATAGAGAATGGAATAATAGGGTTTAGTGAATGCCCAAGTGGGCGTCAAATCTAGAAAAAAAAGTTCCACGTTGTTCATATGAGTGGGACTGACCATCCATGGAATAGTCACATTGTTGGACTATCATGGCAAACAATCAACAATTTGGTTCCTCTGAAAGATTAAATGTTCAATGTACACCTACCTGGACTCACATAAAATTAAATAGGACGTATCAAAGAAAATAAATCTATGTACAGTAACATTAATATCTTCCGATTAACACTTATATGAAAAAACATTTTTTTTGCGAAAAAGTTTCCACTTCAATCAGATAGTCATGTAAGAGAAATATATTACATATATGATAACATAACCATAAATTTATTACCTATAATGAAATCAAAAGTTGACATAAGATTTGTTAATGTTAATGGCAATGGGAATAATGTAATTTATGTAATAACATGGATAACATTTAGAATATCCATTTAGAATATACAGTAAAGGTAGATGTAATTATAAACCAAGATATTTAATATAAAGATAAGAAACCAATTATCCCTATTTCCCATTCAATTCAAGTAGTGTTTTCAAGAATAAGGCAATAAATCCTTATCGAGGTTGAAATATTAGAGTAATTAACTGATACAACCCAAAGTACAATGAATGGAAGAAATGAAACTGATTACCATTATATAGCATATGGTATTTGATGAGAAAGATATATTCTAATTACATATACATTGTTATGTAAGCGAAGAATTAAGCTCCATTTCCTCAAGATTAATGAATTTCTCAAGGGAATATGAAACCATATATACCCTGTATGAAGCACATGGAACATGGAATATGGAACATGGAATATAAGTCTAGTTATTTGATCTATGCATCATCCGCCTTTTATAATGGATTTTCAAAAGCCATTGCAACTTGTGTTTAATGCATTTGATGATGGAATTCCCTATTGTTATGGTTGGATTTGCCAAATGCCACGGTTGTTTTTTCAAATAATTTTGATAACATTATTAATTACACGATTATTTTAATAATAAAATGTTATTACTATTTCATTTTCTTGTCTAGGGTTATTATTATGTGTTTAGTTTTAACAAACTTACATTTATTAATTTTTATATTCATAAAAGAGTTTTGACCATTTCACAGTTTTTGCTTCCTTGAAACTTTTGCAAAAAAAACTTATATATATCAATTGATTAATTATCCATTATTTAATTTGACAATGACTTTAAGGTTTATATTAATTTTGATTAAATCAATTATGCTTTGTAATAATGGTTAAAAAAGTATTTATTAAATGAGAAATTATTTAAATTATAAATAATTAATAAATATTTACATCGAAATTATGTACTAAATGAGAAATTGTTTATTCACATACCTAAATTAGTATAAATTGCTCATTAACCTGAAAATTAAAAAATAAAATTAGTCAATTACTCATAATCTAAATAACTCATAGTTAATGATAAAGAGACACTTGGGAATTGACCACCTCCACCCAACCAAGAACTCACTTCCTCCAGTTCACCCCCGAGATGAGAATACTTTCCTAGGATTCAACCACCTCTTGTGGATCCATTCAATGGGTATTTAATTCCCTTATTTCATGATAAGGTTCTTTTAGCGGTGTCTCACTTTTGTGAATCTTTCTATCTACTTTCCTAAGATTTTCCATAAGGTCCCACCTTTCTCTCCATTGGTGCTTTTAGGGTTTTCTAAGGTTAGCATATTTTTCCGAGCTAAACAACTTAATTAAACTTTCTCTCCCATTCATTAAGATTATCTCAAATTTTTATCTAGATTACTTATCATGAAATAAATAAAAAATATCATTTATTAATGATATTTATCTTTAATTTACTTTAGCAAGAATCTCATTTTTAGGTGTCTCATTTCCAAGTAATCAGAGTGTTTTTTTGCAATGAAGGGATGTTACATTCTCCTCCCCTTTTATTAACGCCATCGTTAGTGTTTTCTAACTAGTTTGTTTCGTAGGAAACATAGTTGGATATGTTCTTTAGCTCCTATGTATCCTTCGCGAGGGTAAAGTCTTTCTGGAGGACATTTCCACTTGTCATCTTCCTACTCATAGGCATCACTGCCTTTTGTTTTATCCTAAACAACCTCCCAATTCTAGAGTCAAGCCCTCATTTTGGGGTAAGATACCATGACTTTTGCAAAAAGATATCCCTTAATGTTACCTTCCCAAACAATTAGATGGATTTTATCTTGTACTTGTTTTGGTAAGTACGATATATTTTAAATATTTTCAATTTTGAAAATGATAATGGGAAGAAAATAAATATTGATTTCCATGCTACAATGCAAATGGTTAGCAAACTTCCATCTTCTCCCATCCCAAAGGAAACTACATCCTATCTTGCATTGTCCATTTTTCTCCCCATCATATTTTCCTTTCTCATTTAGAATGACTACATAACCTAAGTTCTGCCTCACTTTTACCTTCATTGCATGCTCTTTTTCTGCATGCGCGTTGGATGTCTCTTTTATAACTTCTACTTACATTCTGCATCATTTATTCACATGCATCAAAATGAGGCCAACATCATTATTGTAATCATTATTTCAATAACCAAAGCCATGCCCATTTAAAAATTAATTATAAATAATTTCATTTTTCCTAGCACATTGCTCATAGCGAAATAATAATTAGCATGGACCTGTTGGTAGCCAATTATAATTTAGGTAAAATTTTATCACTTGTGCACTTAATATCAGTTGGGTTATGATTAAAATAACCTATATGTGGACTCCACAAGGCCCATTATTTATTTCTCACCCTTACTTGAGGTTTTCTGACCATCAATTTTTTTTTTCAGCATAGTGTTTTTTGCACGGTACAAACCCCATATTGTTTTTCTTCATTCATCCCTGTCGGCTTTGAATTGAAATCTTGAGACTGTCCCATTGTTATCATTCCTACTAGTTTAGATTTTATTATCTTTTGTGAGAAGCTGATGAGTTTTAAAATTATTTTGGTATCTTCCCATTCATTACATAGATGTCTTACAATTGTAAGTATAGGTCATCCACCACATGGTCTCTACACCTTTGTGAGTTGTATCTCTTACTCATGACCTTAATTAGGTTAATTCTTGTCATGTTTCTCTTTGCTTTATTATATAATATTTTCAAAATTAAATTTTACATTATCATTAATATTCAGATATTGAAATTTATAAAGTTCATCCATTGGGAAAATCTATCTATCCTTTTGAATTGAGGAGATAACCAATTAAGTCGTTGATTTTCTTGTAGAAATTTTCACTTTCTTCTCAATGTTCTTTATAAGTTTTCAAACCATTCCACTCCAATATCCTTGGCATTTTATCTCTCAATCATATAAGATTCACAATACATAGGCTATTTAAATTTTGATATCTTGATATGAATTCTATCATCTTGACATATTCTCTACTTCACAGGATTCATGTTCATCATGATAATTGAACTTGTATCCACTTGTTTCTTTGAGTTTCTAACTTGAGTTGGAATACTGTTTTTCCATCAATTTTTTTTTAATAATATTATTATACTCAATCTTGAAAACATCCATTAAGTTTACCAAAACCCCTATTTGTCAATATTACTTGTGATTCTTAGTAATATATCATTATTTACATATATGTACCACATTTTTTTCAAACGACCCTTCAATGTAATGGTCTATTTTTGTATATATATATATCTATATATATATTTATATATATATATTATAATATTATATATATAATTATATATATATATATATAATATATAATATATATATATATATATAAAGGATGTTTGGTAATAATTTGTTATTATGTACATGGGATTAACTGTGGATTATAGAATATTGGTAATTCAATCAGGTGACATTTTATCATCTTATTGGTGGTGGTATTATGCCCTTACTCTTGATTCCCTTATTTTAATATTTTTTTTCTACTTATATGCTCAATCTAAAGCATATTGTTGATGCAAGAGTTCAATTGTCTATCCATGGTTACACAATCTTAGAATTGAGTCTTTGAAGCATGTGACCAAACTTGAATTGGAGGAAGTTGTATTTAATGTTTCTTGTATCCTCCTTTTAATCGCTACCTCTGAGTTACTTTCCTAATTATATTCCTAGTAAATATCTCAATTGACGTTGATCAGCTCCCAATACTTTCCATTGAACCCCTCCTTACAGGAAACATGGTTTTTATGCCATTGATTCTATATTTTTGGTATACTTTAATTATTAGAAAACAGTTCTTAATTGTTATGAATCCATTTTATATGTATGCTGATATACGTCCTTAATAGTTGTTAACTCTTCTAAATCCATTTTCTATCTATATTGATACACATACTTCATATCTTAACAAGTTCATATAAATACTTGATATTTTAAACTTTTTAGTTCGAGTTCTTATTTTATTTTCTCTTTGTTAAGCATGATTCTTGTACCACTGAGGTCAACGATTTGAGTGATTCTATCCACCTCTCAGTGCCTTTCACCACCTACCTCAGTTAATCCTTACAACATTACACAAGACAATAGGTGTTATAGGATTAGAGTGGCACATATGTTGTTCGTCATTTTAAATCCAACCTCTAAAAATGTATATTTTGAGAACAACAACACCCACTTTCCTTGGAAATTTCATTGATTATCCCACTATGATCCAAATTGCCCCTTATCCACATAACTATTAGATTGTGATTGTTAGATCAGACCCAATCTTAATTGAATTGAAAAAAAAGAATGGTATATGTTTTAGGTTTTATATATGACAATAAATTCTTATATGTACAATATTGACATATGTTTGATTCAACTTCCTTCTAAATCTAGCATGTATGCCTTTTTTTTGTAGTGGTAATTCAATTCATGTTATTTGACATATATCATTTCAAACTTCCTAAAAGTTTTGAGCTTTGAGTCTTCTTGAAACTATTGATATAAAAAAAACAGCTAATTTGCAATAATATCCCTTATATCTTAATTACCTATTAGCCCATTACTAGTGCAAGGGTTAGACAATGTACATATTCAATGGATTATTTTAATTGAAAATTTGATAAAAATATTTCCATGGTATTTCCCTCATAACGAGCTTATTTAGTTCCCTCCTTGAAATTAAACATACCTTTGCTTGTTCTAAGTGTCATGTATAATTGAGTGGCATGTGTGATCTATCAAGGGGAACAATTATATGTTAGAGATGGTCCATATCAATTTTGATTTAAGTATCTCATGAATAATCTTCTCTTTTTTCGAACAAATATGTAATAGCTATTAATAATTTATGTTTTACCCTCACGGGTTTGCCTTGGGTTCTAGTATTGAAAGTATGCTCTAATACCAATTGTCACGTCTCCCTAGTTCTTCAGAAAAAAATAAAAAATTAACCTTGTTGTACTATCATCAACTCTTGCCGTAAATTATTCACTTTGTTGGTAACCAACTTATGTTTATTGTATGTAGGGTGATCTTGAGGAAAATATAACATAGATCCCAAGTTAAATAAGTTCTCCCTTTATAGCCATCCATTAACACATCCGACTTCTCACATATTCCACTTAATCATCTTATATGTATGGTTTTTCCCTTGCTTAGTTTATTAAAGGTCTCAATATATTTTCATATCTAGTACATATTCTTTGGTGGACTATACCTATCTTTAGGAACCTTGTTGTAGTCTTTTATTAGCATGATATACTAGGCATTAATTTTCTTCATCTTATTTGTCCTCGTTATGTATTCTATAAGATGTACCTATATAGCTATAAGCTTACACGTATACATTGGCTTTCCCATTTGTTTCATGCATACTCCTTTTTTTATTCATATGATTTGCTATCGGGGTGTGTGTGTTACCATGGAACTTATGATGGATCCTCATTCAACCATTTATACATCGCTACCTTTAACAAACAGGGTCTGATAAGGTTATATCCACTTTGTTTTATGCACCATACTATTTGGTTAACCTAGATTCTCGCTCTAGCACGATTACTTTAATCTGCAAGTGCGTAGACGGATTGATGGGGTTACCATAGTATTAAAGGCTCTTACATGTATGCCCCATTCCCATTCTTCCAGCTATTAGTTTTCACGTGATGGTTTCAACAACACTTGTGGTGCATCTAATGGTTATGATAATCCAATTTAGCATCTACGATGGGAACTAACATATTAACCCTAACTCTAATAATCTAGTCTCTATTTTGCTAAGAGGGTTTTTTTGTTGCCACACCGTGGAGTGTGGATTTTTTTTTCTTCAAAACTTCAGGGCTTTATTCCTAAGGAGGTCAAACCCTTAATCTCCTCTCCTTGTGCAAGATGGCCTTAACGCATTGTGGCAACCCTATTTTGGATGTTGGTTCCATACAGGATCACCTTACATATTCTCATTTCTCCATTTTTTCCTGTCTATCTTTGAATCCCCTACTTCACCATTTGCACACTACCATTGTTCTTCAACAACTACCTAGGTTATTAGGCAATATTTTCTCGCTGAGATTCCTTTCATGGTGGCATAAATTTCTACATGGATAACATTTAGAGGTGTGGGGTTAATCTTATTGTAATTTATTTCTTATAACAATTCCACAAGAAGTTTCTCTTGTTTGTTAAAACGTTGTTTCCTTTATTGGTTTCACTTGATGTGTAGAAATGTTTTCATTCTTAATGTTATCATACACATAGATGCAGGATGGAGTAAACATGCTATGACAATAGAGGGTAACTATGGTGAATTTTCTCACAGTACTTAGCCTTGGTTAGGTTAAATTTTGATTCTGGTCTACCGTCTTAGTATTTTCATACTTCAGCCTAGAATAATTTGTTTTCTCATTTGTTCCTCCTTTTTCTTATTTACCTTACATTTATGTTTAGTGCAAGAATTGAAACCCCCTTGATCCAAGGCACATATACAAGTAATGTGATTCTCTCTTTCTTATCATTGTTCAAAATAGATAATTTTTCTCTATTTTTTGTTTAATGTTATTCACTATTTGATATTTATTGCTTCCAGATGGAAATGGTATCACCCTATTTAGGGAAAAAACTTCATAAATACTCCCTAAGCTCTCTTGGCTACTTCTAGTTTTGTATCGTAAGATTGCCTCTATTCTTAGATGCGCACGTTTTTTGATAGCCTTGAATGTCACATCCTAGATCCCAACATTACATCCTAAAATTTGGCGTTATTCTGTTCTTCCTTTTACGAATGATTTAATATATGACACACACTCTGATTCCTATTCTATACTAAAATTACATTCCAGCGAGTCATCTTGTTATTTTTCCCTCACCGCAAATGAAGTTTGAACACTAGGGGATATTAAGGCACATTGTTTCGTGATACCCTTTATAATTCTGTCATCTTACTCGAAGTTGGAATAATACCACACAATTTTTAACTTAAAAAAATATTTACTATTTCTAATGTTATTTTAGTATGAATTTTGTACTCGTTTAAATTTTAGAATTGATCCTTACGTTCATCTCCTGATGTACCAATATAGGCTTACAATTCTATTTGTGGTGAATTTCATTTATCTTAACTATAATATGTGAATGGTTAGAGAGGGATGATTGTGTTCCTTTACCACTAAGATGTACCAACTAGAGAATATCTATTAATAATTTATGTTTTATCATCGCAGGTTCGCGTTAGGTTCCAATGTTGAACCTATGATCTGATACCAGTTGTCACGTCTGCCTAGTTCTTCAATTTATTTTTCTTTTTGTACTATCATCACCTCTTGCGGTAAATTATTCACCGTGTTGGTAACCAACTTATGTTTATTATATGTAGGGTGATATTAAGGAAAATATAACATAGATCCTACGTTTAATAATTTCACCCTCTATATCCATCCATTAATACATCCCACTTCTCACATATTCCCCTTAAACATATTGTACGTAGTGTTGCTGCCTTTCTAACTTTATTAAAGGTCTCAATATACTTTCATATCTACTACAATATTCTTTGGTAGACTTTACCTATCTTTGGGAACCTTGGTGAAGTCTTTTCTTACCATGATATGAAGTCTTATTTGTCTTCATTAGGTATTTTATCAGATTTACCTATATAGCTATAAGTGCACATGTTTACATTGGTTTTCCCATTTATTAAAAACATAATCCTTTTTGTATTCAAATGATGTGGTATCGAGGCGTGTGTGTTACCTTGGAAGTTATGATGGAAACTCATTCAATCCTTTATACGTTGTTACCTTGGATGAACATGGTCTGGTAAGGTTATAACCACTTTGCTTTATGTGCCAGGCCGTATCGGTAAGGTTGATTCTCGCTCTTGAATCATTACCTTGATCTACAAGTGGGTAGACAAATTCACAATGTTATCATAAGATTAAATACTCTTACATGTATGCCCCATTCCTATTCTGCCACTCATTAGTTTTCACGTGATGGCTTTAGTAACATGTGTGGTGTGTCTAATGATTACAATATATGATTGAGGATCTACGGTGGGAACCAACATATTAACCCTAACACTAATTCTCTAATCACCATTTTTCTAAAATGGTTTTGCTTCAGCCATGTCCTATGGTGGCATAAATTTTGACATGGTGAACATTTACAGGTATGAGGTTAATTTTATTGTGAATTTATTTCTCTCAACAGTTCCACAACTAGTTTCTCTTGTTGGTTAAACCTACATTTCCTTTATTTTTTTCACTTGATATGTGGAAAGTTTTTTATTCTTAACATTATCATACACACATATTTAGGATGGAAGAAACATGTTATGATAGAGGTTCGACATAGGGGAAATGTGGTGAATTTTATCACGGTACTTGGCCTTACTCAAGATAAATTTTGATTCTAGCCTACCTTGATAGTATTTTCAGACTTCAATGTGGAACAATTTGTTTCTTCATTCATTCGTCCTTTTTCTTATTTACCTTGCATTTCAGTTTAGTGTAGGAATTGAAGCCTCTTGTTCGAAGGCACATATACATGTAACGTAATTCTCTCTCTCTTATCATTGTTTCGAATAGAGTATTGTTCTCTATTTTACGTTTAATGTTACCTCCTAATTTATATTTATTATTTCCATATGGCTTCCCATCACAAGTACATATACAGTCTTCCTTGCTTACAAAACTTGTTTTCCTGAGCTCTCGCTAACACTAACAGGTGCGTTTCCATCTATAGCTAGGCTACCTTGCTTAATTTTTAAACTCATGGAAATTCTCTCACCCTAAGTACGGAAATGACTCCATAAGTCCTCCTTAAGCTCTCCT